>PVHX01005101.1:0-116571 GCA_004024805.1 Geosciurus inauris | reverse complement strand
CTCCATTATGCTCTTAAATGTGATTGATTATATAGTTATATAATTTTAAGAAACAAATTATACTAAATATAATGAGGAATATGTGTATGTATTTGCATATATACATACATATGCAAACATATACCTAACCTCATTCCATTTCCTCATGAACTAACATTGTCAAGTGGCAGCATACATGTCTTAACATGCTCTGTATACATGCATGTAAATGGCACTGTCATAGATTTATTGTTTATGGCTTATCTTTAAAAAAGTCATCTTTTATTGATTAATAACCACATTTCATTTTTGACATGTTCTGATACCAGTTCATTGAAATTTTTATAACTTGCTTTGTGGTCTGGAATATGGTCAATTTTTATAAATGTTTTGTTTAAAAAGGATATGTATCAATGAGAGTTCCACAAGAGAATTAAGTACCACAGAAAATTGATTAACTTCCTAGTTCTCCCAAGGATGATACATGACCGGTATCATTTCACATGCACAGGAGATAAGTCCTCCATTTTATTCGATGAGAAAAACGTGATGAATTGCTTGAGATTATTTATAAATGACTTAGAAGTTTGTATGCAGACATCCACTAGTGTGGCCTATTTTCTAGAAGACAGTATCTTTTGAATAGCAGATTTGATTCACTAAATTCTAGATGTAGTGAGGTTTTTCTTTAAAAAAAAAAAAAAAAAACTTTTGAGATTTACCCACTTAAAGTATGTAAGTTTTCTTTAGAGTTCATAGTATTGTTATAACCATTACCATAATCTATATTAGAGTGCCCTCCCGCCCCCAGAGTCCCTCATTAGCATTCAGTTCTCATTTCCCACTGCTCATCCCCTGGCAACCACTAAAATATTTTCTGAGTTTGTGCATTTGCCTATTCTGGACATTCATATAATGGAATCATAAATATGTTCTTATGTGGTCTTTCACTTAGCATAGCATTTCCAAGGTTCACCCATGTTGAAGCACGTATCAGAATGTTATCTCTTTTCATTACTGGGTAATATTTCACTGTGTAGAAATATCATGGTTTTTTATTAGTTTATCAATCGATGGGCATTTGGGATGCTTCCATTTTCGGGGTGCAAGTAATGCCGCTAGCAACATGTGTATATGATTTTTTGTGTGTGTTTTCATTTGAGGAGTTTTTTTTTTTGGTACTGGGGAGTGAACTCAGGGGCACTTGACCACTGAGCCACATCCTCAGCCCTATTTTATATTTTATTTAGAGACAGGATCTCACTGATTTGCTTAGTGCCTCACTGTTGCTGAGGTTGTCTTTGAACTTGTGATTTTCTTGCCTCAGCCATTGGAGCTGCTGGGATTTCAGGCGCGCACTACCGCACCTGATCTCCAAGGAGGTTTTAAAGCTGTCAACATAAATATTACTCATTACAAAAATACAGACAACCCACAACAGAATCTTTACATTTGTAATTTTGTTCTGAGATTTTGATGTTTGTTGGTAGGAACAGAGTTGGTGGAGAGGGGAACTAACATTTATTGAGTGTCCAAACTAGACTAAGCACTTTGCTAGGAACTTTGCATACATTATATTACTTAATTCTGTTAACAATCCTGTGAGACAATGCATTTTCCTTTAGAAATGAGAAAACAAGGACTCAGAAGCCTTAATTAAATCAACCAAAGTGGCCTAGTTAATAAGTGACGAGCCGGGCTTAGAATCTAGATCTCTTTGACTCCAGAGCATAACACAAACTTGGAAGATTGGATTTCTAAAAACAATTAAAAAGGGTAATCTCATTACTTTTCATCAAATCAGACCTTCCTGATGATTTATCTTCCTTTCCTTTCCTTGACAGCATTCATTTTCTATTATTGAAAAGAAGGTGATTGTTCTATGCCTATTGGCAACATATTTAGTAGTTTGAGGATCTTGTGGTGAAGTGAGGGTCTTCTGTCAGTCTTTTCACTCAGTCATGATGGAATATAATCAGTAAAAGCAATGATAATATAGCCTAAGCTTGGGGAGTTTCCTGGAATTTCTAGTAGCTCTGTATAGCAGGCTCTTAGTCTGAACACAGAGGAAAAACACTCTTCTCACAGTTTGCTTATTTCCAGGCGGTAGTACTTCAACAATTAGCAAATTAGAAATTGGAAGTTGCATTCACATGTCTATTTTTAACTCATAGTTTATTTTGATGTTTTGATGAGGAACTCATAGCATATCAAATGGTTGCAGTTTTTAACTCAGTAATGAAAATAAACACAAATATAAGTTAGACAAATCATTCGTACTGAAACCTTTCATGGAAGCAGCGTGTATCAGAAATATTAGCACTCTATTGATCAACGAGTTCAAGACTCTTAATTTGTGTTTTAAAATAATTTTACATTAGTTCAAGAGTTTCTGTGCAGTACTCTGATTTCAAATAAGTAAAACAATATTTGCTTTGTGATATTTCAACCTAGATCAAAACCTCATTTATAAAGCCAAGATTGAGTACAAATAAAGATTTATCAAGAGCATTAACAGTGAAAAGTTTGTAAGGGGTAAATTTTACCTACATAACAGTTAAATTAGTTTTTAGCAGTTTTAGTACTATGGCTTGTGGTTCTGGTGCGGACACCA
The DNA here is from genome assembly GCA_004024805.1 of Geosciurus inauris. Classification (NCBI taxonomy): domain Eukaryota; kingdom Metazoa; phylum Chordata; class Mammalia; order Rodentia; family Sciuridae; genus Geosciurus; species Geosciurus inauris. The sequence continues at coordinate 113,978 of PVHX01005101.1, read as the reverse complement.
AGTAGCAGCAATTATTTGCTGCCACTGACTGATAATGGTGTCATTTAATAGGTAGTTGTGGGTGTGATACATGTAACAGACCTCTCAAATAGCAGGCACTTAAACAAGGTAGAAATCGATTTCTGGGTCATGGTAGTAGCCTGAACTGGTATTAACAACTCTGCTTCATGAAGTCATCAGGCTTAAGGCTCTTTTTGTCCTGTTCCTTAACAGTTCTTGGGTCTGGCTCCCAAGCTGTTGTCCAAGATGGCTGAGTACTACAGTCCTGCTTCAGTTATTAGGAAGGGAGGAAAGGAAAGGGAAGACATTCTCTTTCCATTTAAGTGCAACACCTGGAAGTTGCACACATGCTTTCTTTTGCTACCACATTGAACAGCAATTTGTTATTTGACTTCTTAGCTATAAGGGGACTAGGAAATGTGTCTTTATTCTGATTGGTTGTTTTCCCAGCTAAAAATGTGATTATGGACAACAAAAGAAGAGATGCTGGGCTGCTCTGTCCTTAAACCCTTTGGCATGTGAACTGCTATGCTTGCTTTTTCTCTCCCCTTTATGCTTGACATTTATAATAATGTTTCCTCCTCTTTTATGTTCTGTTAAAACATCATGACTGCATTCTTAAAGTATCATTCTGAAAAAAGCTATATTATTAAAACATTTATTTCAAATGAAGAATAAAGAAGTATTATTTCAAATTCACAACTACAAAGTGTTTTTAATGTAAGAATTTTAATAGTTTTGAAAATTTTCATATATATAGCTCTAATACCTAAAAATAATTGAACAAATTCAACATTTCATGACATCTTGCTTTTATTCTACATTAATAATGGTTTTGTACCTGCCAAAGTCACTGTCATTATATGGAGCGCTTAGACTGCTTAATATTCATGCTTCTGTATATTGACAGCCTTGAAAATTCGTAATTAAAAAATTTTTTAATTGTAGACAGACAAAATATACTTATTTATTTATCTATCTATCTGTCTATCTATCTATCTATTTAGTACTGGAGATTGAATTCAGGGACACTTGACACTGAGCCACATCTCTAGCCCTATTTTGGGTTTTATGGAGAGACAGGGTCTCACTGAGTTGCTTAGCGCCTTGCCATTGCTGAGGCTGGCTTTGAACTTGCGATTCTCCTGTCTCAGCCTCCCTAAGTGCTGGGATTACAGGCTTGCGCCACTGCGCCTGGCTCAAAAAAAAATATATATATATATATATATTTATTTATTTTTATGTGGTGCTGAGGACTGAACCCAGTGCCTCACTTATGTGAGGCAAGCGCTCTACCACTGAGCTCTAATCCCAGCCTGAAAATTTGTAATTTTTAAATAATATTATATTCAGATGTGTGCTAGTATTTTGTTATTTTGGGAAAAAAAGAATGCTGTGCAGAAGTTTTTGTTATTGTTTGGGATAGTGTTTTTTTCCCTTTTAATCCCTAGTTTGATTGTGATTAGTACATTGAGTGAAGTACAGGAAATATCTGTTAGAACTCTGAAGTATTATTCCTCGCATTGTTTTCTTTGTTATTTTAGGGTAAGGAATTTGTTGTGTGTGTGGTTTTTTTTTCCCTCCCTGGGTGAGACTACAGGAAAGAAATAGATTTTTCTGTAACAATATTGGAGACTTACGTATCTCTAGGGGGACAATAAACACACAAATTATAGAAATAGAGAAAGCACCCTGTATCAGCCAAACCAAAAGTTGCATTTCCCAAACATTGGTGGGTAAGTGTTTATGAAGTTACAGGTATTTATAAGAATCCTTAGGCAGTTCATTATATATCTTTATTTCATTCATCTATTTTAAGCACTGTTTTGCCTTGTGAGGACATCAGCTCTTATATTACCAAAATGACATGGACACTTTTTCTTATAAATTATATAGCTGCAAGATCATTTTTATTCTCTTTGGTTGCTTCTCCACCCTTCCTCAATAGCTTCTATTACTGAGTGTTATTAACATGTAACGTTTATTCTTTTGCTGAGGGGTGTGGATTGTTTTTATTTAATCTTTAAAAATAGTGACTACCAGCAAGTTATTTTAAATTGTGCCATGGTAAAAGAAGAACCAGAAGTCGCAGCTGGCTGTTTTTGTTGACCCAGGGCGGACCCTGTGGAGCTAAGGAGCTCTTCTTTCCTTCCCAGCAGTGCTTCTGATGTTTTTTTTTTTTTCATCTTGTCTGCCTGTCCCCCAATAGTCTATCACCTCAGTCATTCTTTCACCAGACCAAACCCCCTGCCCAATTTTCACCATCATGTACCCCAAAGTCAGTCCTGGACCCGCATAATCTCTGCCCCTTCCCCCATGCCTTTAACGAGCAAATGCCCAAGACAATTTCATTTTTAGTGATTCCTCTAAAACATAACTTTCAGTTTTCTGTATAATTTTTCTTTTAAAAGTGTAGCAGAGGTTTGGGGTTTTTTTTTTGGGGGGGGGGAGGGTGTACTGGGGATTAAACTCAGGGGCACTTAACCACTGAGCCACATCCACAGCCCTTTCTTATATTTTATTTAGGGACAGAGTCTTGCTCAGGCCCTCACTAAGTTGCTAAGGCTGGCTTTGAACTCGTGATCCTCCTGCCTTAGCCTCCCAAGCCTCTGGGATTATAGGCATGCGCCACCATGCCTGGGTAGCAGAGGTTTATTTAGGAAAGTAGATGCATGCTCAAGAGAAAATGAGGACAATGTCAAGAGAGCCTATGAGGTAAAGCAAGGAATATACATTCAAGGGAGAATGTGGGCTATCCCTAGAGGGACAGAGCCCAGTCTTCCCTATTCTTGATCACTTGTTCATGGCTTTGTCTTTATGTCTAAGTTCATAGAGAAGAAAGGTGGGACTGGGAATTAGGGAAGGAGAATTAGTTTGGGAGGGAGCCTTTCTGTGTTCCTGGATTCTTTGGAATTTTGTTACTTCTTTCTGAGGATGCGTTCTGCCATCCTAAGATAAATTGTCAGTATATTTCCTGTAAAAACTTTTTAAATTATAGAAGTTAGGTTGATGGTACTGCAAATGATTTATTCAACTAGTATTGTAGATTGGTTCTGTTCAGTAAATACTTGCTAGTTTAGATTCCTGCTTCCTTCTACCCTCTTCTTTTCCCTCCTATCCCCCAACTCAAAGTTACTCCAGTCATTAGGCTTCTCTCAGGGACTACTGGAGAAAGTCACAAAACTGCAGAAATTGATGCCACTAAAAAACGTTCTGTTTTCCTGTCTCCCTGAGCTCTTAGCACTCTCTGGGATTAGTCAACATTTTTTGAGTTAACTTCCTCTGCCATTAGAGTACCATGTCATCGAGTGCTTATCTATGCTAGGAACTAAGAACATCTCATATATTATCTCTTAATAACATGTAGGTTTTATTATCCTCATATTACAAGAGGAAATTGAGCCCTAGAGAGCTTAACTTTTTCAGATTCAACTGGATAAAAACTGGCGAAACTGGGACTGTAGTTTGTGTTAACCTCAGAGTGTGTGCCTCCCATTCCTATAGAGGCAGCTCTCAATATCTTTAACAAAACGCTTTCCAAATCCTCTGCCCCTCTTAGCAGAGAGCCTTAGAGAGGTAGCATGGAGTAGTAGTTAAGAGCTTGGATCTGAGCCAGACTTGAAACTGGTGCTTTTTTTTTTTTTTAAAAAGAAGTATCAAATCCTACAATACTTTTAGCCTTTTATACATCTTGACAAACACAGAAAATGATAATATATTTGTTCCATACTGTGGCCTAAAAAGACCGACTTTTGGAATTGACTGGCCCAGGTCTTCCCTTTCTTTTTTTTTAATTTTTAAATATTTTTTAGTTATACATGGACACAGTGTCTTTATTTTTGTTTTACTTATTTTTTGTGGTGCTGAGGATTAGAACCCAGTGCCTCACACATGCGAGGCAGACGCTCTGCCACTGAGCCACAACCTCAGCCTCAGGTCTTCCCTTTCTTTCAGGCTTTGTTAGGCTACCGAGGACTGAGGATAAACATTTCTACAACCATAAAAGTGCTTACAGATCAAGGGCATGTACCACAAACCCAGCATAGGTTGGAAAACCCTGGAGCTAACCACTGAATGATGTGGTTCAGTGGGGTGGCCCTATTGAAATCTGTTAGAGCTTACAGCCAAATTTGCAATTAAATAACTAATTATAGAATTGTTTTTGGATGTCTATGCAGGAAGATACTCTACACCTTATAATCATGACTATAAATGTAGGGCCAAGTCCTAAGCCAAAGTAATGCTTTGCATATAGGAAGTTCTTGTATTTGTTAGCTGAATTAGTGTTGCAACCTTTTCCTAATAGCTCTTTATGTATAACATATTTGTCCATCTTTAAGAAAAAGACCCACACTCCTTGACTCTAGCATTCTGTAAATACTATCCAGTATCTCATTCCCTTTAAGACACATTGAAAGAAAAAAAGTCTATTTCACTCATTTCACCTTTTATTCATTCATTAGTGCTCTAATCTTCCTTCCTGTTCCTTTAAAACTGCTCTTAACTGGTTCATTGGTGACCTAGCTGCCAAACCCAGTGGGTATTTAAAAAAAAAAAAAAAAATTTTTTTTTTTGTAGATGGACACAATACCTTTATTTTATTTTTTATTTTTATGTGGTGCCGAGGATCAAACCCAGTGCCTCACACATTCTAGGCAAGTGCTCTACCACTGATGTATAACCCCAGCCCCTCCAGTGGGTATTTTTTAATGCTTATTTTAGATTTGTGACTACATTCCTCCTCCTTTCCCTTTTCCTCCTGCTCTACCCACTGTATGTCAGTATTAATTCTTTTTTCTCCACCTGTTCTTTATGTGTCAGTGTATCCCAGGATTCCTTTTCTGGACTCCTTCTCTTTTCACATTAAATTCCTTCTGGGTGATATCATTCACACCCAAGGATTAGCTACAGCTTCCTATACTGATGGTTTCCAAAATCTATATACCTATGCTAGAACTAATCTGTTGCCTACTGGATATTCTCCCTTGTTTTTGACTTGCCACACATTAGCGGTGCCAGACAAATGGCATTCATCAAACACTGATCAAAAGCAGCATACAGCTCTTGAGATCCTCATGCCTACAGATGAGGAAGCTGAGGCTTAAAGATGCATAGCAACTTGCCCAGGATCATCGACCTCGTTGGTAGCAAAACAGGGAGTCTCTGGATGCCTGGAACCTGGGGTTATAAATCTCTGCCAAACATAACCTGTTTTCTGCCTCATTGCAGAAACCTTTTCCATTCTGACTTAAATGACCTGCTTATTTTATGATCCACATGCTACAACAGTGGCAGTATTCGCCTTACTTGTGTTTTGCCCTGTACATTTTTTTTGGGTTTCCAGAGCAGTATGAATTGATTACTAGCAAAATTTTTTATCTTTTTAAAAATTTTTACTTTATACTTACAAGAGCATCTGCTTAGATATCAATTGTTATTTTTATCTACCCTATTTGATAAAGAATGCCTGGCTCATGCACACGGTTTATGCCAAATCTAGTTATTGGTAATAGATGTTATTATTTATTGCCTGTTTTTTTTTGGGGGGGGGGTGGAGAGCATATCAGGGATTGAACTCAGGGAGCTTAACTTAACCACTGAGCCATATCCCCAGCCCTTTTTATAGTATTTAAAGAGAGGGTCTCTCTGAGTTGTTAAGGGCCTTGCTAAGTTGCTGGGGCTGGCTTTTTTTTTTTTTTTTTGGTACTGGGGATTGAACTCCGGGGTACTTGACCACTGAGCCACATCCCCCGCCCTATTTTGTGTTTTAAGTAGAGACAGGGTCTCACTGAGTTGCTTAGTGCCTCGCTGTTGCTAAGGCTGGCTTTGAACTCAAGATCCTCCTGCCTTAGCCTTCAGAGCTGCTGCGATTACAGGTGTGCGACACCTTGCCTGGCGAATTGCCTGGCTTTAAAAAATTGTTCTAATGGATGCCAGAATAAAGCAGAGTAATTATCTGTACCTAGCTATTATTTGTTTTGTTTTGGTACTGGGAAGTGAACCCAGGAGCACTGTACCAGTGAGCTGTATCCCCAGTCCTTTTTATGTTTTGAGACAGAGTCCTGCTAATTTGCTGAGTCTTGGTAAATTACTTAGGCTGGCCTTGAACTTTTGACCCTCCTGCCTCAGCCTCCTGAGTTGCTGGGAATTCAGGCACGTCCTGGCTCTAGCTATTATTGCTGGAAACAGTTTTCTAATTTTTCTGAGAAAATTAAAGATCAAAGTCAGGGGAAAGAAGTGGTCATAAAGAAAATCACCTCCCTTCGCCTTTTTTTTTTTTCCCCCTCCTTCTGGTAGTTTGGCAACATTGATGGTTAAATGTATGCAGGTTATTTTGTGCATAATGGCATTGTTTTATTTATATATATGCTCATTTCTGGTTTAGATAATTTTGCCTCCTCTTTGAGTTATCAGTTTTCCTACTTTCAGAGTGTTAGCATCTGAAGGCACTAACTGATTTAGCGTCTTAAGATGTCTGTAGAGACACTTAATGCACTATCTCCTCTTCTTTTAAGAAGAATCAGCCTGCTGGGTTCAGTGGTGCATACCTGTAATCCCAGTGACTCCAGAGGCTGAGGCAGAAGCATCATGAGTTTGAGGCCAGCCTCAGCAATTTAGTGAGACCCTAAGCAACTTAATGAGACCCTGTCTCAAAATAAAAATGTAAAAAGGTTTGGGAATGTAACTCAGTGACATACCTCCTGGTTTCAGTCTCTAATACCAAAAGCTCAGTTGTATAGTAGAGCACTTGCCTGAAAAGAAACAACCAGCCTAAAATTTTCTAAATAACCCTTTTAGAGATAAAGATACTAGTAGCACTTATACAGGGGTTTGGGGCTGTGGTGGTGTCAATAAACTGGTTGAGAGTGTGCTTTCTGTCAGGGACTTTTGCCTTTATTCTTATTGAAGACTCATCATAAGCACTCAAGGTAGGAGTTATTCCAGTTTTACCTATTGTGAAATGGAGGAACCGAGTTGCTTGGTAACTTGCCTATTTGCAAGTGAATGACAGATTTAGGATCCAAAACCATGTAAGCCTCCTCCTAGAGCCTCTGTTTTTTCTACTGACTGAGCCAATTCGTGATTCCTTTTGCTTCTTTTAAACTTTCAGGCCATTTGCGTAGCAAATTTTTTATTTGCAGGCATAGTTTTTCTAAGTAGACAAATGAGCATGCCTTTTGCATTAGGTAGATTAATTTAACCAGCTGCCTGATGTTGTAGTCAGGCTTACAGTTTGCTTTCTTAGTGTCTTAAGTGTTACACTTGTTGATTTCTATTTGTTTGAACTTGCTTTGTGCCTTAGGTGAAATACCATTTGTAAGAAGTCATATGTATTTGACCTAGAAAACAGAGTTGTGCAGCCAAAACAATTCTATGATTTGAATTTTGGGAGTAAGCAATCTGGGCTCATCCTCTAGTTCTAACACAGAAATTGTTCAGTAATTGTCATAAAATGAGGTGAGAGTACATGAGAATGGAAAGTTGAATATCTTAATTTCCTTGAAAAAATTTTTTTTAAAAAATATTTTTTAGTTGTCGATGGACACAAATATCTTTATTTTTATGTGGTGCTGAGTGCCTCACGCGTGCAAGGCAAGCGCTCTACCACTGAGCTACAATCCCAGCCCCCCTTGAAAATTTTTTGTAAGCTTAGCAAGGTTAAGAGAAGACAGTCAAGCTGGGCATGATGGTGCAGGCCTGTAATCACAGAGGCTCAGGAGGCTGAGGCAGGAGGCTTGAGAGTTCAAAGCCAGCCTCAACAATGGCCAGGCGCTAAGCCACTCAGTGAGACCCTGTTTCTAAATAAAATACAGAATAGGGCTGGGGATGTGGCTCAGTGCTTGAGTGCCCCTGAGTTCAATCCCAGTAACTGTCCCCCCACCACCACCACCCCCACAAAAAAGAGAAGACTGTCAGTTGAAGATTTTTAGAACTACTGATTGTTTTTTAAAAGTTAAATGAATTAAAATTCTCATGTTTTAACAGACTGTAAAATTTTAACAGTTTTATTTCTGGCTAAACTATGAAAATGTGATCTTAAGATTATTTTTACGCTGGTATAGAAAGAAACTATGGAGAGAATTAGAAATAAGTCAACATTTGTGATGCTTTAGAGTCCTCTTGGACAATTTCCATTGAGATATAGCAAGAAAAATAGGTAGAGAAAGACAAAGTCCAGTAGCTTGTGTAAGGGGTAAGACAATTGTTATTTTATGACTGTGTGCTTTATGTGTTCGTGGACTTTTATGCATCTCTTCTGGATGTAAGATGTTTTAAAATCAATGACCACTGCATGTACTTTTATTGAATAAAATTAACATTATAAGGAAAATACGATAAAATGTAGTAATAAAAATTTTGCCATGTCTTCTGGCCAGCCATTTCCAGGATAGGATCCAGTTCCTCTGCCTTTCTCAGCTTTGCTTAAAATTGACCTCATTCAGTCGGGCGCGGTGGCACACACCTGTAATCCCAGCACTTTGGGAGGCTGAGGCAGGAGAATCGCGTGTTCAAAGCCAGCCTCAGTAATGGCGATGTGCTAAGCAACTCAGTGAGACCCTGTCTCTACATAAAACACAAAAAAATAGAGCTGGGGATGTGGCTCAATGGTCGAGTGCCCCTGAGTTCAATTTGCATTACCCCAAAAAAAAAAAAAAAAAAAAATGACCTCATTTACATTCTCAGCCCCCCCCCCCTTCCTTGGTCTCTTTCTCTGTGTGGGTCTCCTCACATCCTCTATGAATGAAGAGTAACCACCTCAGTTCTAGCCATAACCAACATGTACCACCTTCCTGTCTAAAATTTACATTTAAAGATGGATTAGGTTGAGGAGATCCAGGTGTATTGATTTGAAGACAATGATTCTTTAAAACTTTTTCTTCTTAGTCATTTCTTTTTCTTTCTTTTAATCTCTGATTTTTTTTTCCTTCATTACCCCTTAACAAAATGAAAAGGCCCTATTCTACATTAGATGAATATTTAGTAATGATAATGACTTTTTACTGGCTATTTTTAACAGCAGGTGGACACAGTTCTTAAGAGTTGGCTGTCTCATTTAAAAGATGAAAAGTATTTAGAGACGATTCACCCCAGGGTTCCGGGGCAGGGGGGATTGTTAATGCCTTTTAGAAAGTCATCTGTATTTTGAAGAAAGTCATAAAAACAGTTAATCCGATGTTCATTTTATGAATAATAGGTTAGTTTATTCCTTTATGGCATCTGATGTGTAGGCTACCTACAAAGAAAAGCAGTGGACAAAGAACAGTAAGAAAAGACTAGGGCAGCTGGAGGTGCAGCTCAGTGGTAGAGCTAGTCTAGCTTTGTGTCTTTCAGCAACACATTTATCTTGTAGCCTCCTTGTTCTGTCATGAAGGTGGTGTTTTTCTGTTGATTGAACAGGGTTTTTAGCACATCAAATGAATTGGTTTCAGAATGTTTTGAAAATTGAGAATGGTGGTTGTGTTCTATGGAGCTATTTAATAGAGGGAAGTAGAGCTGGACCAATGTCGTGCACCTGTAATCCCAGCTATTTGGAAGGTTGAGGCAGGAAGACTGCAAGTTTGAAGTCATCCTTGGCAACATAAGTGAGACCCTGTTTCAAATAAATAAAATAAAAAGAGTGAGGGGGAGACTGGGCTTAGTGTTGCTTGAAGGCTGAGGCAAGAGGATTACCAAGTTTGAGTCCAGCCTGGGAATTATAGTGAGACTGTCTGAAAATAAAAAAATAAAAAGTGCTGGGGTGTGGTTCAGTGATAAAGTGCTTGCCTAGCACATGTGAAACCCTGTGTTCAATCCCCTGTACTGAAAAGAATAGGAGAATAAATTAGCGAATCTGGAGGTAAACATTAGCCCTAAACTGTGTCTGAGGATTCCTTGTTGAGATGTAAATAGTGAAGTCTTCCCCTTTGATTGGGCCTGAAGTATCAGCAGTAGGGCCAGTGTCCTGTTCATCAGAGATTTAGTGTACAGCTTTTATATCCTCTGTTGCTCCATGGCATGGAATTTTCTTCCAAGATGAGCATGATAAACTGTCTCTTCATCTTCATTGTCTGTCTGTCCTAAAAGTCATCCTTCCAGGCATAACCCAGGAGCAACTTTTGTAATATCTTTCCAGTCTTTCTAAATCAGAATTGGGAAGCTCTTTCTGAAAATGAATATGGGGTAGTGTTTAAAAGCAGGGACTCAGGAGTCTAGTCTGTCTGGGTTCAAATCCTGATCACAGTACTTACTAGATGTGACTGTAGTTAGCTGCTTCAACTTCTGTGTCCTGTAAAATGAGAGTGAAGATAATATCACAGTGTAAGACTGTTGCCAGGCTCTTGGAGTGGAGACTGATACATTGTAAGCCCTTGATAAGTGTTCTCATTCATGCTTATTAAGTTTTATAATTATTTTATTACCATTATTTGTGCTTTCATAGAACTTTGTACATAATCTTTATAAGTGTAGCACTTGTCAAGGTTTTTGTTTTGTTTTTTTTTTTTGGTGGTGTTGGGGACTGGACCCAGGTCCTTCTACATGCTAGGCCAGTGCTCTACCACTGAGTATATAGCTCTTTTTACTTTATTTTGAGGCAGGATCTCACTAAGTTACCAAGGCTGGCCTTGAATTTGTGTTCCTCCTACCCTAGTCTCCCCAGTAGCTGGTATTACAGGTGTGTGCCACCATGCCTAGCTACTTGGCATTTATTTATTTATTTATTTATTTATGGCCATTATTTTATTCATTTATTTATATGTGGTGCTGAGAATCGAACCCAGTGCCTCACACATGCTAGGCAAGCACTCTGCCACTGAGCCACAACCCCAGCCCGCTACTTGGCATTTTAATAGTGATTATTTGTTTAGAATGGTAACTTTAACCACTGTTTTGTTTGTCTTTCTTTAACACTCTTGTGTGCCATCCATTCAGTTCTCAAATATGTTTTTTATTGTACTCCTAAAGTCCCCCTAGCATGGTTTTTCTGACTAAATAGGTGTGACATTGAGGTGGGGCTGTAGCAGCACATACCCTTTTTTTCCCATTGGAGCAGAAGAGTTTATGGCTAGAGCTGTAATCCTTCCTCTCTGTTAAGATTGTTCCCTACAGGAAAAGTTACACATATGACTTGATAACTGTCCAGAATTTTCCAAATCCAATGTTTATTTTACACCTAATTGTTCAGAGTATTTGCAGGACTATAAATGAAAATTACCCTTACCATTCATCCCTGCAAGGCTTCTAAACCGAGTACCAAATGTGGCCACATCTATACTGAACCAGCCAGTAGCAGAATAAAACTAGCAAAATACTTAAGAGACTATATCATTAGAAATTTATATAATATTTCTTTGAAAGGCCATACTAAACCAAATGTCACCTGTTCTGTAAAGCTTTTCTTTCTTTACCTAAGTAGAGGTTATGATGCTTCCTTCTTAACTGCATTTAATGTGCATCTCTCTCATGGCACTTAATTATGGAATGTTAGTAATGTTTGTCTCTGTCTCCTTTCTGTATCATAGTTGTTTACCCCTGCCCCTGCCTGTCTATAGGATAGGATTTAGCTGAATTTCAGAAAACATTTCGTTGGTACTGGTACCTTCTGTAGCCCAAACCTTGTATTTTTTTTTTTTTTTTTTTTTTTTGTGGTACTGGGGGATTGATCCCAGGGACACTTCACCACTAAACTCATTTATCCCCAGCTCTTTTTATTTTTTTATTTTGAGACAGGGTCTCACTGAGTTGCCCAGGTTGGCCTCGAACTTGTAAACCTGCTGCCTGAGTTTCCCAAGTAACTGGGATTATAGATGTGTACCACTGTACCTGGCCAGACCTTCTACTTTAAATTTTTATTGGTGCATTATAATTTTACATAATAGTGCAATTCCTTATGCCATATTTGTACTTGTACATAACATAAATCCATCAATCCCAGACATATATTTTTAATCACAATAAAAACTTTGCAAGGCAGATATTATTGTTTCCCATTTTACAGATGTGGAGCCTGAGACTTGTCAAGAGGTTAAATCAAACATGTCCAGAGTCATATAGCTAGGAAGCTGTAAAACTCTGTTCCAGGTGAGGTTATGTCTAGCTCAGATACTAAATTCTTAACTACAGCACCTGTGCTACCACCTTACTGATGTAAATGTACCTTCAAATGGCTGATTGAAGGACCATTCTCCCTGTCACCTTCTAAGCCTTAAGTAGGTTGACTGACAGCTCCCACATACATCTTCCCTGTCTGCTCACTCTTGTCAGTAGGCTTGAACATGGCTTGTAGGCTGCTTGTGCCAAGTCATTTTGGTTGACTCTGGGTAGTGAGAAAAGAAGTTGGGAACATATTTCCTTTCTGTTTCACCTTATACATGCACCTTTCCATGTCTGAAATTGGCTATTCAGGATTGTGGTAGGGCCGATGCCACTGGATAGTCTCAAGTGAAATGGGTCTTAGATCACTCATGGACTGTCTCTTGGTTCTTTGGGTCAGTATCTTTGTTAAATTTTTCATTTTTTGGTAGTAGGGATTGAACCTAAGGGCACTTCACTGCTGAGCTACATCCCTTGGCCTTTTTATTTTTATTTTTAAAAAATTTGAGACAGGTTCTCCCTGTGTTACTGAGAGTGTTGCTAAGTTGCTGAGACTGACATCAAACTTGTGATCCTCCTGCCTCAGCCTCCTGAGTTGCTGGGATTACATGCTGCACCACCATGCTTTTATAAGATCATGTACCTCCATACCTGCTAGGTACTGCTAACCCCTGGATGTGGCTACTTTTCTAGGTGTGCATGAGGATGGAACAGATTAGCCTTCCTCTCCCACTAGGATAAAGTGGGAGAGGAAGGGTAATTTTTCATGTATTTAATTCTCAAGAGCCTTGTGTAGTAGGTTTACCTTAGGTGCATGCCATCTTACCAGTGTAGTTATGGTGCTCTTTCTTGTTCCAAATGCCACAGGGAAAAAAGTGCATTCTGAGAATGCCTGTGATATGGCTTAGTGTCTTGAAGAATAAGAAAAAAAAGTGACTGTGAGTCACTTAGTGTCTGTGAGTTCTCAAGGTTTCCTTTGGGCTGAGTAGCTGAGACAACATTCCCTCTCTCTATCCCCTTTTCACATTAAGCCAGCAGAACCACCCAGCACATTTCAGACTGGATTCCCTAGTGCAACATTCTCCAAACTTGCCTGACTTTTAAGACCTATTGGAAAGTACTTGTCAGAAGTATAAATTTCTGGGTCCTAATCCAAGGCTCAGCGAATCAGAATCTCCATGGGAGATTGGGAGTTTGTGGTTTTTGTTTTTTTTTTTAAATATTTTTTTAGTTGTAAATGGACACATGTCTTTATTTTATTGCTTTGTATGTGGTGCTGAGGATCGAACCCAGGGCCTCATGCATGCGAGGCAAGCGCTCTGCCGCTGAGCTACAATCCCAGCCCTGGGAGTTTGTGTTTTTACAAGTTCTGCAGATGGTTCTTAAAAAATGGTCACCGGTTGGGGATGTAGCTCAGTTGTAGAACACTTGTCTAGCATGCATGAGGCCCTGGGTTCCAAACCCCAGCATCACAAAATGCAAAAATGGGGTGGAGGTGGGGGGAGAGAGAGAAAAGTGCTTTACTACAGGTGGTAAGAATGATTTAAGAGGGGCTGAGGTTGTGGCTCAGTGGCAGAGCGCTTGCCTTGCACATGTGAGGCACTGGGTTTGACCCTCAGCACCACATAAAAATAAGTAAACAAAATAAAGACACTGTGTCCAGGTATTAAAAAAAAAAAAAAAAAAGAATGATTTAAGAACCCAAACTATAGGTGGACAAGGCAGGTTCAAGGTGGAGAATTACAGGTTCAAAGCCAGCCTGAGCAACTTAGCCAGACCTGTCTCAAAATAAAAACTGAAATTAAGGGCTGGGGCTGTAGCTCAGGAGTAAAGTGCTTGCATAGTATTCATAAGGTTCAATCCACAGCACCAAAAACAAAACAAAACAAAACAAAACAAAACAAAAAAAACCCCAAAAACCTGGAATAACACATTCTCACTGAATTCCTTATGTCTGATCTAGCTGAAGGGATATATCTGGATTTGGAGTTTTTCTGGCTTTCAGTGCCCCATGATTTATATACTATTCCTCTCCTCTAGCAACGTGTTGCTTTTCTAGTCACCTTGAAGGTCTACTGTCAAATTAGAGGTCCTAAGTTTCAGTAAACTTCTAGCTCATTGAATTCTTTTCTTTGGGTCTTTCAGCTTCTGCTAAAGTAAAGACCTCTATTTCTCCCATTCCAATTTTCCATCCAAGTACACACATCTTTGAGTTATTGTTCTCTTACTGCCTCCATTTTACTAATTCATTCAGCCACTCTTTCAACAAGTGTCTCTTGTGCCAGGCTGTGGGTGAGTTACAGAGATGAAGAAGACACAATCCCTACCCTCAAGTGAATAGTCTAGTAGGGAGACAGAGGTGTAAACAAATAATTAAAATATCAGTGAGGCACTAAGCGCTATCACAGAAATGTGCACAGAGTTATAGGAGCACTAGGGAGGAGTGAGTAACCAATGGTGGAAAGCTCACACTGGAGGTAACTTTTTTTTTTTTTTAATATTTTTTTTAGTTGTAGATGGACACAATATCTGTATTTTATTTATTTTTATGTGGTACTGAGGATCGAACCCAGTGCCTCACGCACACGAGGCAGGCGCTCTACCACTGAGCCACAGCCCCAGCCTCTGGAGGTAACTTTTGAACAATGTCTATGGGTAGGAAAGAGGGGGGCATCTTCAGGTTACTGTATGGCCAAACATCATAGTCCTGACGTTCTTACTCCTGCTCTGTTCCTCCCAGGTCTTTTAAATTCCTTCGCTCTTTTATGAATGTAATACATCTAATTGAAATGGCTGAATTCAGCCCTCTTGATTGACCGCTTTCAAAACCTGAGATGATTAATTGATGGATATTCCAGCTGCCAAATCTAATAGTTTGTCTCATGATCATTTATTGACAGTGAATGATAGAGACTGTAAGCACTGAAGAATGCTTTTTAAACCTTTCACTTTATCAGTTGTGTTCTGAGCTTGAAGAAGTGGTCTTTATGTCCCCAAGGAAGAGAGGGGGAGGTAAGGAGAGAGGAAAAAGCAGAGGAGCTTTCAAGTGAGGAATGGAACAGGAGAATGGTCCATTATTTCTTTTACAATAAGAGACATAATTTCCTGTTTCTAATGAAGGCTTCCTTGGTAATAGATTCCTGTCCCTTTGTTAACTGTGTATATTGTTTGAGATTACAAAACTCTGTAGTTGACTAATTTGTAAAGATTTGGTTTTTATTTTTTTTAATGTTTCAGTAGGCAAAAAGAGATGAAGAACAATTATAATTAAATTTGTACAATTCAGTAAGTAGGATTGAAATTTTAGCATATTTATTGTTTTTGAAATAATAAACGTTCATTGTAGAAAAATTAGAAAGTATAGAAAAAAGAAAGATGCTAAAACCAATCCATAATCTTATAAGCCATGGTATTAATATATTGACATAGGACTGGGGGTGTTGCTCAGTAGTAGAACATTTGCCTACCATGTACAAGGCCCTAGGTTCAATCCTCAGCACTTCAAAAAGAAGCAATTAAAAAATTCTTTTTTAAATTGATGTATAAGCTAGGTGCGGTGGCACATAACTGTAACATAACTGTAATCCCAGCAACTCAGGAAGCTGAGGCACCCGGGTGTAGTGACCTGCGCCTGTAATCCTAGTGGCTCAGGAGGCTGAGGTAGGAGGATCACGAGTTCAAAGCCAGCCTTAGCAAAAGTGAGGCACTAAGTAACTCAGTGAGACCCTGTCTCTAAATAAAATCCATCAAAAAAAAAAAGGGCTAGAGATATGGCTCAGTGGTTGAGTACCCCTGAGTTCAGTCCCCAGTACCTACTCCCCAACACAGAAAGAGGGGGAGAGGGAGGGAAGGAAGGTTGAAGCAGGAGGATTATAAGTTGGAGGCCAACCTCAGCAATTTAGTGAGGCCCTAAGCAATTTAGTGAAACCTTGTCTTAAAATAAAAAATTAAAAGGGCTGGGGATGTGACTCAGTGGTTATCCTTGAGTTAAATCCTCAATCCCCTCCCCCCCAAAGGATGTATAAACATTCTATTTTTATGTATATGTATTTTAAAATATTACTATTCTGAAAATTGAAGTTAGGCACAGTGACACATGTCTATAGTCTCAGCAACTAGGGAGGCTGAGGGAAGAGAATCACAAGTTTGAAGACATCCTGAGTAACTTAAGGAGATCCTGTTTCAAAATTTAAAAAAAGAGGCTGGGATATAACTCAGTGGTAGAGCTCTCCTGGGTTCAATTCCCAGTATCATAAAATAAACAAACCAATCAATAAAAGTGTCTATTTAAAAAAAAACAAATAAATAGAATGCACAGTATAAACTATTATCTTGTTTTTTTCTGTTAAATATTTTGACCATATTATTGTGTTAGCAAGTATGCATCTACAGACTATTTATTCTTAATAAACTTTTTTTTTTTTTTCTTTTGGGTACTAGAAATTGAACCCAGGGGCACTTAACCACTGAACCACATCCCTAGGCTTTTTATTTGGTTTGATTTGATTTTGAGGCAGCGTCTTCTCTTCAATGCCCTGTTGGTCCTCTACTTTTCCTATTCCTTTCAACCCTGCCCTGCACCTATTTATCTTCTCCCCTTTTCTTATTACCTGAGACATTTCTTGACACTTTAGCCACACATTTTCTCCATTTATTAGTTTATCCTTAGGACATTTGTTGTATCTGTACTTTGTATATGCTTTATGTGTACTTTTAAAATTTAACTTTGTAGAAAAGACAGCCATATGTATAAATAATATAAGCTATTAAATCAAAGAGAGAGCATATAGGAATTCCGGCTTTAGATTCCAGCACAGGTGTTAGGATAGAGAATGGCTTTTTAAATACCCTATCCCAGTGCCTGAGCCATCACTGCTCCTCTTAACTATACTTAGGATTTTATGTGCTTCTCTATAACAGTGTAAGAGAATGCTTCACAAACCAGTTGCATTCATTTGGTTAAACTGAAACTTTTGGAGGAGATCATTGTCAGTTTTGCAGCATTCCATTATAGGGTATCTTAAATACTAGGAAAGCTAGCAGATCTAGTGGCGGCATCCTCCTATAATCCTGGTGACTTGGGAGGCTGAGGCAGGAGGATCGCAAGTTCAAAGCTAGACTCAGCAACTTAGTGAGGCCCTAAGCAACTTAGTGAGACCTTTTCTCAAAATAAAAAGTGAAAAAGGCTGAGGATGTGGTTCAGTAGTTGAGAGCCTGTGGGTTCAATTCCCAATGCCAAAAAGAAAAGAAAGTCGGGGTACCTTGGAACTTGGGAATCTCTGCTGGGGTATGTAGCACATTGTTATGCAAGATTGGTATAGGGACAAGCCCTCCAATTCTCTGTAAGAAGTCCACTCCAAGTCTGTGGAAAATCACACTTAGCAAAATTTTGGCAAAGAGTCATATAGTTTTCCTCCACTCTGCGTGTGGTAGTTCTATAACACTCTGTAATTAATTTTAGTTTTACAATGAACAACCATAGAATAAGAATAATACATAACCCATTTCTGTTTCTTACTATTTTAGGGGACATCACACAGAAGGGATATGAAAAAAAGAGGTCCAAACTTCTGTCGCCTTACAGCCCACAGATACAAGGTAGGTGATAAGAAATGGTTTCAACTTTTTCAGTATTTTTATACCAAAAAGATGCTGTCTTACAAGAAATACATCTTTCATTTGTCCCTGTTTTTTTTTCTCCCTCCCTTTCTCACCAAGGGAGAGAAAAAAAAGGAAGGAAAGAAAGGAAGAAATGAATCTTAATTGAGCATCTGCCATGTGTAAGGCACTTTAAAAATACACAGTGATCAAGTCATTTATGCAGAGCTTGAGTGGTAGTGTGTGAAAGACTGAGATGATTCAATGGCAGAAAATTCCAGCCCGTGGAAAAACTTCATCTTATTTATGCCAGAGCACAAACTTTGATGGAGAACAATGAGAATAAGATAGGGAGGAAGAACAGATCCAGAATTACAAGGTAACACAAGTATTGGATGACTGGAGGATTTAGGTGCAGGACTCCAAATAAACATAGGATTAATTCACAGCTTGACTTATTGCTTTTGTGAAGAGACTGACAAGTTCTTTTCTTTTTAATATATATATATTTTTTAAGTTGTAGATGGATACAATACCTTTATTTATGTTTATGTGATGCTGAGATCAAACCCAGTGCCTCATGAGTGCTAGGCAAGCACTCAACCACTGAACTAAAACCCAAGCCCCTTGACAAGTTCTTTAAATATCTGAAAGACATGAGTCATTTTTGCTTAATTCCAAAGGGGTTGCCATAGCTTTGCTTCTAAACAAGGCTATTTCTCTCCCTCTCCCTCCCTTCTTCCCTCCCTCCCTCTCTCTCTTTTGTACTAGGGATTGAACCCAGGGGTGCTTAACCACGGGGCCATATCCCCAGCCCTTGATGTATTTTATTTAGAGACAGAGTCTCGCTGAGTTTGTTTAGGACCCTGCTAAGTTGCTGAGGCTGACATTGAACTTGCAATCCTCCTGCCCTAGCCTCCCTAGCTGATGGGATTATAGGCATACACCATAATGTTTGGCTGATCGTCTTATTATCACTTTGTGCAGCAGTTGTAAACATTGTCAGTAATAAAATACTCCCTCTGCCTAGGTAGATGGCTCTATTGCGGCCTTGGTATGTCATTGCAGTCCTTTCTCCCTCTCAGCCATATTCTTCCCCTAGTAGTTTGTCCTGCTTGTTACTGTACTGTTTTAAAAAATAGGAAAGGAGGGAGGATTTTTCCTTTACTTGTGAACCACTGCCAACTTCACCATCTCTATTGCCCCTTTATAATCAAACTGCTCAGAATTACGTATACTGTCTATTCTTTCAACTGCTCACTTCTCAGCCCATTCCAGTTCTTTCTGGAATTATCATCACCACATCTCAGTAATATTTGGCACTGTATCTCTCAACTCTCTTCTTTTGAATGCCCCCCATAGTTTTCTTATCTTTGTCTTGTGCTTCCTCTTAGCCATTCTTGCAAGCTCATCCTTCTCTGTTAAATACTGCAGTTTTCAAGACAAGGCCCCAAGCCGCCTTTTCTTCTCATTCTGTACTAGTGGTTCTCAAATTGTAGTCTACATCAGAATTACTGGAGGGTTTGTTAATACACAGATTGCATGGCCCTGTTCTCAGAATTTCTGATTTGGTAGACCCAGGATACAGCCTGAGGATTTGCATTTTTGTCAAGTGTCAAAGTAATGTTGAAGTTTCTTAACTAGATTATTTTAGCCACACCTGTGACTTTAATTATCATTTGAATACAGGTAATTCGCAAATATTATCTTCAACCCACATGTCTTCTGAGTCCCTGATGTGTGGTTCCAGCTGCTTGCTTTATATATCTTTTTTTTTTTTTAAATATTTTTTAGTTGCCAAGGGATCTTTATTTTTTAGTTTATTTATATGTGGTGCTGAGAATTGAACCCAGTGCCTCACGCATGCAAGGCAAGTGCTGTACCACTGAGCCACAACCCCAGGCCTGCTTTATATATCTTAAAGGCACCTTCATTTCAACATATTTAAACATGTGCCACCATCTCTGGTAGATGAATATTTCTTTTTTTTTTTTAAGTTGTCAATGGACCTTTATTTTATTTATTTATATGCATTGCTGAGAATTGAACCCAATGCCTCACACATGTAAGGCAAGTGCTCTACCACTGAGCCACAGCCTCCAGCCCAGATGAATGTTTCTTTTTTTTAATAATATATATATTTTTAGTTGCAGATGGATACATCACGTCTGTCTGTCTGTCTGTCTGTCTGTCTATCTATCTATCTATCTATCTATCTATCTATCTATCTATCTATGATGCTAAGGATTGAACTCAGTGCTTCACACATGTTAGGCATGCGCTGTATCACTGAGCTACAATCCCAGCCCCCTAGATGAATGTTTCTTAAGTTCACCATGGTTAGAGAACAACCTGTACAAAATCATGTCCTTGTTCTTTGTGAAACTATGCCTAATCTTTGGTAAATTTCTGTTAACTCATCTATTTGTGTTTTAATTGTTGAGTTGATAGGCCTGTTTCCTAATGGAAATTAGGAATTTAAAAAATTAGCTCAAACTAATTTTTTACTAACTTTTTGACTGTTTGTTCTATCAATTCGAATGGAAGTGTTTCAACAAACCTGTACTGTGACTATAGAATTATCAGTTTCCCATGTAATTCTGTCAAGCTTTGCTTTTGTATTTATCTATCTGCATTTATTTATTTGCAGTCTAGGGATTGAACCCAGGGTTTTGAGCTTTCCTAGTATGCACAAGGCCCATCCTGAGGCTTTTTGTTTGTTTAATCTAAACTTAGTCTTGCATTATTAGGCATCCCCTTTATTTTCTTCCCAAACAACACAAGGACTTTTGGATGCTTTGAGGTTGATCACTGTGACTTTCCATCTTACATCATCACCACCACCACCACCATCATCATCATCATCATTAGTATCATCATCATCAATGGTACTGGGTCTTGAACCCAGGGGCTCTTTACCACTGAGCTACATCCTTAGTCCTTTTTATTTTGAGATTGATCTTACGAAGTTCTTGAGGCTGGCCTCGAACTTTTGATTGTCCTGCCTCAGCTTCTTTTTGTTGGATTACAGGCATGTGCCACCTTGCCTGGTTCCCATTTTATATTTTAGCATCATCTTGTTTTCATATGTTTAAATTATCAGTAATTCTTGGGTTACGTAGGAAATGATAGTTAATAATTATTTCTTTGTCTGCTATTCTTTCTTTTTAAAAAAAAATTATAAAAGTGCTATTCCTTCTTAAATTTGTATTCCCTTCCTTTCTTCCTTTCCTTCCTTCCTTTCCTTCCTTTCCTTGTCTCCCTCCCTCTTTCTTTTTTGATATTTAGACTCAGACCTGGGGGTGCTGTACCCTAACCCTGAGCATCCCCAGCCCTTTATGTTATTATATTTTATCTTACTTAATTTAATACCTGAGATAGGATCTCCTTAAGTTGCCCAGGCTGGCCTTAAATTTGTGATTCTCCTGCCCAACTTTCTGAGTTGCTGGGATTACAGGCATATGTTGAATTGCTCAACCCTAAATGCATTTTTTAGTAAGTAGATACTTCAGTGAGAATATTAGTAGTAAGTTCTCTTTAGTTTGTGTTTATTCTTTTTTTTTTTAAAACCATCTTTATTCTTGAACAGGTGTTTTTCCCCAAAAGGGAATGTGTTATAGGACTGGGGAATCTATATTATATAAATTCTGTAGGAAAAGAAGCGATTACCCCTTAGCATATTGATCCCATATATATTTGAAGAAAACATTTGGTTCGATTTTTTTAGTGGCATTGGATTGCAAATTTAAAAATTATTTTAGAGTCTGATATAAAATCAAACGAAATAAAAAGAAAATAATTTAGTTAAACAAGCCAAACTTCACCTGGCATTTAAGGACCATGCTGTCTTTTGAAGAAATGAATATATCCCTGGGCATACGCCTGTAATCTCAGTGGCTCTGGAGGCTGAGGCAGGAGGATCGCAAGTTCGAAGCCAGCCTCAGCAAATTAATGAGGCCTTAAGCAACTCAGTGAGACCTTGTGTCTAAATAAGATATCAAAAAGAGGCGGCGGGGGTGCTGGGGATGTGGCTCAGTGATTGAGTGCCCCTGGGTTCAATCCTTGGTACCTCCACCCCCCAAAAAAGGAGAACTATATCTTTATGAAGATGAAAATCACATTTAAGGCTTCGAAATGCTCCTACTTTGAGAGGTATGGCATATCCACACCTCCCATTTCCTACTCATACTGCCCCCTGTACTCTTGACAGGAGTGGCTCACAGAATGTCTTTTCAGTAGTTGGAAGCTGCTGGGGCCAAGTGTAAAGCTTCCCACACTCCTCAATTAGCAAAATTCCAGGGAGAGGCCCAGGAAATGAACTCTCTTTTGGCACCATCCAAAGAACTGAATTTTCAGACCACATGCATGGCTCCCCTATAAATTAGTCACTCTTGGTAACTCTTGGAATTGTAGAAAAATGGAAGGTTTTGAATTAGGAAGGCAAATTCCTTGTGCCAATCCTGTGGTCTAATCTTTAAGTTCAGAAACTTTGAATTGAAGTAACTGATAAATCCAGCCAGCTTTAATAGAAAAAAGAGTTTATTCTAGAGACACAGAGTAACTGACAGAACCTAAGGGCAATATATATTTACTGAGCACTGACTTTGTTCCAGGTACTATTTAGACACCAAGGAAACAGCATTGAACAGGGCTGACCAGATCCTACCTCTGTGAATCTTTGCTGCCTCTACCCAGAACCTACCACTTGCTCCCTCACTCTATGTATGGTTTTGCTCCATTAGAGAAGTTTTAGGCAGTCCCATTCCCCTTATCTGAGTTGCATTTTTAAAAAAACTCCCTCTAGCTATTCTCTATCTATAACAGATAGATTATTATCTGTTATGCATCTTACTTCCCTAATGGACCCCTTAAGGTCTTTAAAGTCAGGAGCATTCTATTTAATTATTTCAATTTTTCTTGTCCCCAGTTTCTGGCATTTAATGCCTTACATTTAATAGATGTTCTACAAAAATTTGCGGAACTAATAGGGAATTTAGAATTTCTATTTTTTTAAACAAAAATTTGTGAAGATTAAAGTGTTGGGTAGTGAAAGAAGTGGTAACTATTCTTCATGCTGAAAAATGATTTCTTCTCATGGATTGTTCCTGGTAACTTGTCTTCCCTCAGTAAGTCTTTTCAGTCAGACTTACTAAAACCTCAAAAGACTGTGCTGTTTGTTAATTCTCATCTGAGATCTTTTTAAAATTTTATTTTTATTTTTAAGTGAAATTAATGCATCTATTTAAAATAGTATTACAGGGCCTGGGATATAGCTCAGGTGGCAGAGTGCTTGCCTTGCACGGCCAAGGTCCTGGGTTCAATCCCCAGCAAAAAAAAAAAAAAAAAGAAGAAGAAGAAGAAGAAGAAGAATTACAGATTCTTTTTTTTTTAATATATTTTTTTAGCTGTAGATGGACGCAATATCTTTATTTTATTTATTTATTTTTATATGGTGCTGAGGATTGAACCCAGTGCCTCACGCATGCGAGGCAAGCGCTCTACCACTGAGCAGCCCGAATTACAGATTCTTAACAAGCAGTACTCTTCCACCCCTTCTCCAGTGACAGCTTCTTTGAAGTGTTTTTGTTTCTTCTGATACTTACCTCTGTATTCTAAATAATCATTTTTACTGTTTCTTGACTTTTTTCAATTTGAGAGATTAGTTATTTTCTACTATAAAAGAACCTTTTTTCTCTTATATCTCCCTTCTCCTTGACCACATAAATACCACACACTCCCCCTTTTCCCTTCTCCCTTTCCTTCACATCTCACAACACATACTCAATCTGCAATGTATGCTCAATATATTACGTATATATTTTTGCTGTTGCATCAGCATGCAGTGTTTTTGTAGTGGTGTAAATATTACCCAAAGCTAAGCCGTGTGGCTTTCTATGATTACATTTCTTTTCTTGTACAACTTTCTGCTTTTTCCAAAGTTAACTCTATCAGTTGTTATTCTTTTTAAGAACCAACTTCTGTTCTTCATCTCTCTTGTGTCCATCTGAGGATTCCTTTATACTGCTATAGACCTTCATTGTCATTCTAGTGTCATTTTGAGAAGGAGTGGGCATAGATAGAAGTGTTGATTCTGCCATGTTCAATCAGAATTCTTTATTTTAACATTACTATGTAAGAATTGTTCAAGATTTGCAGAAAGATAATTTATGTCAACCTACAAGATTTGAGATCTTAGTACTTAATTTTGGTTGTTCATTAGCAAGCTGAACAGCCTAATTGAAGTGTTGGAACTAGGAGGCCGTCTTCCCCTGGCTGGGTCTGAGAAGAGAAGGGTGCATCCTGCCTTCACCGTTTTGCAGTTCTTTGCTGTTTAAAATTGTCCTTGACTTTCTATAGTGGCTTCTCCTCTAGGACCCCTGATTTTTTTTTTGCTTTAGTATATTACTGCATTTCTGGTTTTTTTGTTTTTTTTTTTTTTTGTACCGGGGATTGAACTCAGGGGTACTCGACCACTGAGCCACATTCCCAGCCCTATTTTGTGTTTTATGTAGAGACAGGGTCTCACTGAGTTGCTTAGTGTTTTACCGTTGCTGAGGCTGGCTTTGAACTCGTGATTCTCCTGTCTCAGCATCTTCTAGTTTTGATGGCATCGGTGAAGACATTCCATTCTGTCTTACTGTATTTGAGAGATTATTTGACCTTTATGTATTTTTCTTCTTTCATCCTTTGATTTTCTGCTGCTGTCTTTTACTGCATTTAATTATGTTTGTCTCCCACTTCAGAATAGGATCTCAATTTTTATGTGTTTTTTCTTGGCCAATAGGTTTGCACTGTATTTTTTCCCCAGGCCCTCACCCACTGCCCTTTTAGGGGATAAGGCATATCTGTTCTGAATGTGGTTGTACTCAACACAAGTTCTTGTGACCTAAAGGGTTTTCCCAAACTTGGTTTGACTGCTGCTTGTTTTTGCTAGGGGGTTTTGGCTAAGTGTCCTAGTACATATACATATACTGTGGTTGCTAGCTGTTCCATGCCCCTTTTATCATAGTTCCTATGAAGTCAGTCCTGCCTTTAAGGTTGTGCATATGTATATATGACTGGGCTAAATGGAAACAGAGGAAAACCCTTGTGTTTCTATCCCTGCACCTTATTTAACACCTCGAGAATAATCTATAATCCTGTTTTTTAAATGTCTTTATGTAAGTTACATGATAACAAAGTTACACATTTTTACATAAAACTGGTATAACTTAGAGATACACAGATAATTAGGATCTTTAGATTACCATTTAAACATATCCTTTAAATTGATATGTCTTCATTTTTGTCTCCCCTTGTCCCCCAGCCATATACTGTCATTGGTGGAAGGGAACAGAAAGACAAGATCTTAATTACTTGTTTTAACCAAAGTATTAAGTGCCAGCAATGTAAAAGACCAAGGGCCAGTTATTACAGGAAATACAAAATGAATAAGACTAGCCTGTGACCTCAAGGTATTTATACTACAACAGGAGAGATTAGGCAGTTATACAAATGAGGGTCATAAAGATAGAGTAAAATAAGACTGGTAAGAAAGTTCTAAATAAAGCATTGTAGAAAGTCAAAGGGACTAAACTTAAAACCAGTTATTGAAATCAGAAATGTAGCCAGGCACAGTGTCATATCCCTGTAGACCCAGCTACTCAGGCTGAGGTGGGAGAATCACTTGAGCTCATGAGGTTGAGACCAACCTGGGCAACACAACAGAGAGAGAGAGAGGGAAGGAGAGGAGGAGGGGAGGGGGAAATAAGAGAGAAAAAGAAAGTAAGTCAGGAATGGCATTTTTGAATATTGTAGAACATTTCCAACTATAAATATTAAGTAGGTACTGTGCCTCTGTGTAGATAGGATGTGGAAAGTGGAATCTATTTTATCTACCTCACTTTGATTTAAAAGTTCCTTCCCAAGTGAGGTTTACAACATAATGGAAATAACATGGATTTTTTTTTATTCCAGTTCCTATTCTGCTTTTTTATTTACTGGATTTGGATGGAATTAAGATTGCAGTGAACCCATATGTGTAGCATGTCGCAGTTATATGTGTCCCCACGTATCTTATCAGAAGCAAGTCCAATATCTTCTCTTTGAGTGTTCTTTTTTTAAATTGTCTGACAGCTCCCATGGATATAGGCAGTGCTAGAGGAGAAGTGGTGGGTCTAGCTTTTCCTAAAGGGGAATGGTCCCACAGAGTGATACTGGAAACTGGTTCTTACTGTATGACCAGTGATGCTGATCCGATGCTAATCCTACTTCCTGTGTCTGACTCTTTGATGCACTCTGAAGGATTATTCTCTGCTTGGCTCACAAGGTACCTCTCTTAGGTACACAGAGCGCAGCCCCTGGTATTATGTTCTTTTAGCCTCCTGCACAGCCATTTTTCTCATATCATATGGCCCAGAAAAGTCTGGCTCAGGATGTTTTCATATGCCTGCCTCTTCACACACCAAGGACTCCTAACCCCCTTCTACCCAGAATCCACCCTTAGGAATCAGGCTGGTGGCAGCTCCTTTTCTAGACTGCAAACACCAGCACTCTCAATCCTCCCACTCTTTCCCTGAGTGGGAAATTAATCAATTAATCAACACTTCCTTCCAAGAAGTGTTCTCTGCAGTGATTTGCAGGTACCTTATCTTCTCAGGGAAGACTCCCCAAGGGTTTGAAGGTACCCATACTCACCATTTTTGTACAGGATAGGAACGGGAGTGAGGGCTGTAGAATGAGTCAAGGTGATTATTGCATACTCTAACCAATAACTCTGTGGTGGGCACTCTGCATTCTAATAATACCTGTCAGACTGTGTTAATTGTGAAGATGAAATGAGATGGTATTAAGAAAGATTAAAGAGCTGGGCACAGTTGTGCGAGCTTGTAATCCCAGCAATTTGGGAGACTGAGGCAGGAGGATCTCAGCTTTGAGGCCAGCCTCGACAACTTAGCAAGGCCCTAGGCTACTTAGTGAGACCCTGTCTCAAAATAAAAAGGGCTGGGGATATAACTCAATGGTAAAACACCCTAGCTTCAATCCTCAGTCCCCTTACCTGTCCCCAAAAGAAAGCTAAAAGAGCCACAGAAATGTTATTATCATTGTTATCCTGCCATTTTCTGTTTAAATCCCTTCAAAGGAGGGAGGTGCCCATTGGGCTTAGGACAAGTGACCTTTTCTTCTCCAGCCTCATTTTGTAATACCAGTTCTGTGCATTAGTCCTATATGTCTTTCTTAAACTTACCAACATTTTCTCTCACTGGACTTCTACAGACATACAGTACAAAGTGGCTTTTCCCTCTTTCTGCCTAACCAAGCCCTGTATTATATCTTTTTTAACAGAGAAATCTTTCTTGACATTGACTTTGACTACTTCCCCTTCTTTCTCCTCTTCCTCTTCCTCCTCTTCTCCTTCCCTCCTCCCCACTCCCCTTTCCTCTCCTGCCCACTTTCCTTCTTCCTGTTGTCCCCCTCTCCTTTTAGGAGACAGCCTCTCACTAAGTTGCCCAGGCCAGCCACTTGGGATGCTCCTGCCTCAGCCTTCCATTCCAAGTCTTTACGATTGTAGGCATGTACCATCATGCACAACTTCTTCCTTGAAGCTTTTTTTTTTTTTTTTTAAATATTTATTTTTTAGTTGTAGGTGGACACAATATCTTTATTTTTTATTTTTATGTGGTGCTGAGGATTGAACCCAGTGCCTCCCGCGTGCTAGGCGAGCACGCTACCACTGCGCCATAACCCCAGCCCCTTGAAGCTTTTAATACAAGTTAAATTCTCCATTGTTTGAGCTCAGAGAGCCTTTTTCTTTTTCTTCTCGGCACATACCACAAAAAAGATATATACAGGAGAACTGGTGATCACTGGTTTGATATGTTTCCTCTCTGGACACTAGCACCAAGACCACTGAGCATGTCTGCTCTGTTCACTCCTAAAATGTTGAAGTATGGTTCTCAGAGACCATCTAGTTTCATTCTATTCTCCTATAGGTGAAAAGTTCTGTTAGATTATAGGCAGAGTTGAAAGATCGGCTGAGTTAGCTTTCTCCTATCTTCCTGAATGGAAATTTTATATAGTTTTATATTAATAAATATCTGCTGCTTTTCCAGTTTATCATTGTTACTGTGTTCAAACAATAGAAATATATGACTCTGCTGTCTCTTTCTGCCAAAGAATAAATTATGTATATGTTGATTGTTGAAAACAAAGACTTTGTGTTATAGAAGAGTTTAAAACGTGTGTTCTTTTAAACTTATTGTTAACCAAACCTTACATCATTACTGTTTAGACATAAGGGTGACCCCTAGTGGATAGTTTTTGCCCAGTCAACTGTTTGGAAGATCAGAAACCCCCTAGATGAACCTGTTGTGTAGTCTTTTTCTTTGAATCTCCATTATAGTTCACATTAGGATTTAAAAGTTACAAAGACAATTTATGAGACTAGTAGCTTCCATTCCAGCACTTATCTGTATTTAATGTCTTTCAAAATTACTTTGATTTTATACAGAATTTTTTTCTGTAAACAAAATGATGAAATAGTAAAGAACTTTGGAATACCTTATCAATAGCTCATTCCAAATACTTATGGGACTTTTATGTCCCATCTAGCCCTTATAATTGTATGCAAAGAGTTTTTACATACACAGTTGGAATCATACTGTGTACATATTTTGTGCTATTACTTGACATTTAGACTGAAGTCCCTGTATAGTCTACATGTTTTTCATGTAGTATCTCCTTATGTTGATATACACAGTTAATTCCATCTTTGCTTTTAGATTTTCCTTACCATCACATTGAAACTGCATACTTTATTCAAAACATGGCGACTTGTATTTTAGCATCTTAGGTAAATCCTGAGATCTGCTTTGAGTGTGAAACCCTGAGCAAGGACTGATTCACTTTTAGCCAGTATTTTGACTGCCCAGCTCAGGTTACACGGGTGGTTAAATAATGTTCTGTGCCCTCCTGTACCCCAAACAACCTCCTGTGCTTAATGAGGTCTGAGGTAGGTCTGAGGTACATTGGTTCCTTCCCCAACCACAATAAACTAGTGTCCTTGCCAGTAAACTTAGGTGGGAATAAACCTTTGAGCTTTTTTTAATCCATCCAGGACATAATTTCCTACCTCTCTCCTCCTCCCTGCAAATACATTAATTTGCCAGTTGCTTTAGGGGAAAGTATAAAGAGATAATTGATTTTAGGAGGCTGGAAAATCTTGATCAGAGTGCCATAATTTATCTAATACGCTGAGAACTCCATATTATTTTAAACTTAATAGGTCATGACCTTCAAATTAAGAAAATACAACATAATGGGGGCCAAGCTTTCAGTATGTGAGCCCTCGAGGGATACACTTAAAACATATCCAAATCATAACAGAAATGATCTTCAGAAGACATTTAATCTGAATTTTGTGCAGAGAAAAAGCAGTATATGTGAGGACAAAAAATGTTTTGGTGAATTTTTTTTTCTTATGTGGATTTAGGATTGCCTAATCTTGTAAATGGGGCGAATGGTCAGTAAATTGTTTTGTTAAGAGGTTTCTGTGGATATTTCTTGGGTTGTATTAATAGCAAAAATTATATTACACTGATTGTTCTCAAACATTAAACCTGTTTCCTTGCCTTATAACATAGGGAAGAATGTAATAGGGAATTCATAGTCACCAATAGATTATTTATTATCTCCTGGGCCAGAGTTAAAGGTTAGAGACATAAGTAGTCTATCTCTGTTTATGTTTACCTCTATACTTTATCTGTTATCCTTTGACAAAGAGAGTGATTCAAGTTTATTCCCTTTGATTATATGCTATTTTCTGCTTTCTCATTGTGAAAAGTATTAATTTTCCAAGAGATTCAATTAATATATAACAATATGTCAAGTGTCATGAAAAATGTGGATGTATGAGAATTTTATTATTCAGAAATTGTTAAATGTAAGCATTTTTCATGTGTTTATTTTTTATTTTATGTGTTTTTAAAAGATGTGATATAAATATATTTAAGTATTTTCAAGAAAAGGAAAACACATGAATGTTGTATGAGGTTAACTAGATATCAGCTGTCTTATAACATTTTATATAAGGTGCTATAATTTTTTTACTCCTGAAAATTAAAAATAAAATGTATTTAAATAAAAAATTCAGCCGGGCGCGGTGGCGCAAGCCTGTAATCCCAGTATTTAGGGAGGCTGAGACAGGAGAATCTCGAGTTCAAAGCCAGCCTCAGCAACGGCGAGGCACTAAGCAACCCAGTAAGACCCTGTCTCTACATAAAACACAAAATAGGGCTGGGGATGTGTCTCAGTGGTCGAGTACCCCTGAGTTCAATCTCCAGTACCAAAAGAAATAAATAAATAAAATAAATAAAAAATTCAACATAATTTTATTTCTTCTTTACATTTAGTTATTTCCTTGATGTTCTGTAATGAACATCTAGTTTTATATCCTGAAAAGAGATTTTTTTTTTAATTATAGAAAACTTGTTAAACTCAGTAAAACTTATGGAATATATACAGATCATCCCAATCTCATCACTTAGAAATAATTGCTATTAAACTATTTATTATATTTGCTTTCAGTATTTCTAGTCCACCTACACATTTATTTATAAGTCTTATATTTAAAAATAAACTTCAGTACCTGGAAATCAAAAATTGGTATGTCATATGAATTAGAGAACGATCATTCACATTCCAAAAAGATTAACTACAGTTCCTAGGAATTTACTATTTATTTATGTTTTTACACAACTTTCTTTAGATAGTCTTTTGTGAACTTGAAGTGGGTATATTACACATGTGAACAAGGTTGTTCTATGAGAAGTCCATGTTGCTGAGGTATTGTGCTTTGAGCACCTGAGATATACTCACCAAAAATGTTTGGTCAGACACTTATTAAAACTGCAAATTGACCTTTTACTTTCATTTCTAACAAGCTATAACAAAATGGTTGACATGATTTTAGACCTCAGTAAGACCTGGTCTGCTTGAATGACCAGATTTTTCCCTCACTCCCTTTATTTTTATGTGGTGCTAAGGATCGAACCCAGTGCCTCCCATATGCTAACCAGATTTCTAAGGGAACTGAGGTAAGCATTCCAGAGTTGTGCATTAATATTGCTTGGTGAAGAGCCTGTTGTAAGGTTTCAGTTTTAGTACCAGAGCAGTAGAGCTTTTGGCTAAGTGTCACCTGACTCTCAGTTCTCATCAGAAGACTATTTGTGTTACATATTCTTGTAATTTGATCTATGATAACCTCTAGTATCTTGAGTGGAGGTAATCATTTTCTCCAGTTTTTCCCCAAACAACTTGTAGTTCCTCTGCCTGTCATTTCTTTGTAATAATTTTTATTCTTTAGCACACATTATCTTTCTCCTGTTCTAATTACATTGAAAAACACCAAGCAAAGTATAGGCGAGAGGAATACTTTAAAAAAAGAAAAAAGGCCTTTGTGTTCATCTTTTTTGAAATGAAATTACCCTTCAAATTATTAAATGATTTGGAAAACTCATATTTCTTAGAGTAGTTTGATCTATTCTTGAAAATCTGCTTATTTAACTAGTAGAATAAGCAGTGATAGGTAATTCAGTTGTATGCTTATTATGACCAAACTGGTGTTTTAAAACTTGGTGCTCTACATCAAATCATATTCTCTGTGCATATTTATAAACAAAGTAGCTCATGTATGTTAATCTGATTTTCTTCCTGTATATATCATTTGATCATACAAATAAAAATAGCTTTTTTGTTCTTTATTTAAAATCAGTTGGTGTGTGTATGTTTGGGTTTTTTGTTTTGTTTTTTGAGACAATCTTGTTAAGTTAGCTAAGGCCAGCCTCGAACTTGTGATCGTCATTCCTCAGCCTCCCATGTAGCTTGGATTGCAGACATGGAGCACTGTGCCCTACTTTGAATATGTTTTAAGTAATTTCTATGGGTGTCTGAAAATGTTATTTGGAAGGATTTTTTGTAGAATCTTTTTGCATGATGGCAGGTGGTTAGGTGTTTGTAGGTTTGCTCCCCACCCCCCAACCTTTTTTTAACGTATCTAACTGCTGTGTCTAAATCCTGAAGCAGTTAGATGTTCCTAAATAATTAATCCTGATTACTTTCTTTTTTAAAGAGCTTTATTATATAGCCTTTTTATAACCATTTTGGTTGAGACCAGTAGAAGCAGACATACTAATATATGTAATATTTGCATCCTGGATCAAGCTGTTCCCTGTCTCTCATGGTTTTGAGCCAACTAATCCATGTCTGTTCCTTTTTCTATAAAAAGAGGGTAACATTGGTGCTTACTTTATAGATTTATGGCGAGAAACAAATGAGATAAAAGGTAACAGGAAAGAAATACTTAAATATTAGCTTTTATTATTATAGACAAGGGGTTAGTAAACTTTCTGTAAAGGGCCAGATGATGAGGCTTTGAAGACCAGTCTGTCACAGCTACAGAACTCTACCTTTACAATGTGCATGTAACCATAGACAGTATGTTAATGACTGAGCCAGGCTGTGTTCCAGTAAGTCTCTTCATGAAAACAGTTTGCCATATTAGGCTTGTAGTCTATAGTTCGAAGAGGCCTATTCAAATAATAAAACAAACATTTTTTTAAATGTATAGAAAATATTAAGAGTTCAGTATAGCTCTTCTGTGAAATCAAGAGCATTTAGATTGATTAACAACTTCAGTTTACAGCCTCAGACATTTAAAATCTAGTGTTTGAGACATGCATTGCTCAGTTAATATATTTTATAATGAAAATCTCAACCAGGAACCACCAAAAACCTCTTTTTCTTTTCTTTTTTCTTTTTTCTTTTGGTACCAGGAATTGAACTCAGGGGCACTTGACCACTGAGCCACATCCCCAGCCCTATTTTATGTTTTATGTAGAGACAGGGTCTCACTGAGTTGCTTAGCGCCTGGCTATTGCTGAGGCTGGCTTTGAACTTGTGGTTCTCCTGTCTCAGCCTCCCAAAGTGCTGGGATTACAGGCTTGCACCACTGCGCCCAGCTAAAACCCAGCATTTCTTAAGCATCATAGTTTTTGTTATTAACCCTGAGATGTATTTCCAAAAATATGAACCACTTGTGATAAGGTTATGTATTGAGATTTTTTTTTTTTATTATATAGAAACATTGGGACCAATTTAAATGCCCTTCTGTAGTAGATAGATTGATTAGTTTTTGGTACATTCACAAAACAGAGTATATGCACTGGAAAAAGAGAGTGAAAAAGACCCTTATGTATTGATGTGAATGATTTCCAGGATATGTAGTTAAAAGCAAAAAGCAAGGTGCAAAAAAATACACAAGGGTATGTTGCCTTTTGTGTAAGAAATAAACAGTGACAACGACAAAACAACCAAGCTAGATCCATAAAAACCCATTAGTGGAGAATATCCCAAAATGTGTGCTTCCTTGCTACCTTAGAGATAGTATATACAAAATAATCTAGGGCTAGGGACATGGGTAGTAGTATTGTGCTTGCTTAGGATGTATGAAACCCTGAGTTCAATCACCGGTTTTGCAGAAAGGAAAAAAAGTCTGACCTTTAAAGCAAAACAAAACAAAAAATAAGTTCTGAGGGTCTGGAATTGGGCGGGGCTCGTATTGGTGATTGTTTTGCTCCATATATTGCCAGATGGGGCCCTTCAGCTACTCTGAACCATCTAAGATGGATCATTCACATGTCTGGTGCCTTGCCAGGTAGAAGGCTGAGCTCATCTGGAACTCTTACATGTGTCATCTCCAACATGCTAACCATTTTTAAAAAAATTTTTCTGTAGTTGTAGGTAGACAGACTGCCTTTATTTTATTTATTTTTATTTAGTGCTAAGGATTGAACCCAGGGCCTCACACATGCTAGGCAAGTACTCTGCCACTGAGCCATAGCCCCAGCCCACCACTTTTTATTTCTATTTTGCAATTTTAGGGGTTGAACCTAGTGGTGCTCTACCATTGAGCTACATTTCCATCCTTTTTTATTTTATTTTGAGATAGGGTCTCACTGAGTTGCCCTTCTGGCCTCAAACGTACAATTCTCCTGCTTCAGCCTCCTGAGTAGCTGGAGATTATAGGCTGTGCCACCATGCCCTGCTGCTAATAGTTTTTTAAAAAATGAAACGACTGTGCTGCACCTGATGGTACAGGCTTATAGTCCCAGTGACTTGGGAGGATGAGGCAGGAGATCACAGGTTCTAAGCCAATGCTGACAATTTAGCAAGACACTGTCTTAAAATTAAAAGAGGCTGGGGATGTAGCTTAGTGGTACAGTGCCCCTGGATTCAATCCCAAGTATTACAAAAAGCAACAAACAAGCAAACAAACAAACAAAAAAACCCCACTAATCTCAACGACTCAGGAGGCTGAGCCCCAAAAGATCACAAATTCAAGACCAGCTTCAGTAACTTAGTGAGACACTGTCCAAAAATAAAAAGGACTGGCAATATGACTCAATGGTAAAGCACCCCTAGGTTAAATTCCCAGTACCCCCCCCCCCAAAAAAAACAACATGACGTTGTCATTATGAATCTCATTTCCTCTCTTCTTGGGCACATGGTCTTATTGCCTGTACTCCCCAGAATTATGTTGAGTGTGTTTTTTGTTTTTTAATATTTTGTTTCATAAGCTGATTTTCAGGTGGGGTCTGGAACAAAGCATTTACTGCACAGAGGATATCTTACTATATGGGGCATTTAACTTGCTATGTATAAGCTGCCTTGCTAGTCACAACTAAGTACTATTTGATTATTTTTTTATTTTTTTATGTGGTGCTGAGGATTGAACCCAGTGCCTCACGCATGCGAGGCAAGTGCTCTACCACTGAGCTACAATCCCAGCCCAAGTACTATTTAAGAAACTTAAAATATGCTTTAAAAAATAAGGAAATTCAGGCTGGGTTTGTAGCTCAGCGGTAGCGCACTTGCCTGGCACGTGTGAGGCGCTGGGTTCGATCCTCAGCACTACATACATACATACATACATAGACACATAAAACAAACACATTGTGTCCATCTACAACTAAAACAAAAAAATTTTTTTTTAAAAAAGGAAATTTGCAATATGTGACAACATGGGTGAATCTGGAGGAAGTTACACTAAGTGAAATAAATTAGTCATATAAGGATAAATATTGTATGATTCTACTTATATCAGATATCTTAAATAGTCAAACTCATAGAAAGTACAATGGTAGTTGTCAGGGGCTATGAGAAGAGAGAAATGAGGACTTGCTATCAGTAGGTATAAAGTTTCATTTATGCAAGATGAATAAGATGTTATGTAGTATTGTGCCTATAGTTACCAATACAATGTTGTATACTTAAATTTTTGTTAAAAGGGCAGCTCCCATGTTAAATGTTCTTACTACATTTTTTCTTCTTTTACTTTTTTTTTGAGAAATGACTTAGGAATTAACCATTTTTGCGGGGGTAGTAACATATCAGAACCTAATGTGTTTTTATTCTACTTCTGTCCTCCTTCCTCAGGTTCTTGATAAGATAGTAAATGTCAGAAGGGCAGAGTATGGGGATGGATCAGGCACTGGAAAGGACAGGTGCAATGGTGACTGCTGTTGGAAGAGGGGTTGGTAGACTTGACTTGAAGCTTTGTTTGTATGACAAGCCTCCCTTTTTTGCCTGAATTGTTTATCTGGAGTGA
Organism: Geosciurus inauris; assembly: GCA_004024805.1. NCBI lineage: Eukaryota > Metazoa > Chordata > Mammalia > Rodentia > Sciuridae > Geosciurus > Geosciurus inauris. The sequence continues at coordinate 78,664 of PVHX01005101.1, read as the reverse complement.
CTCATGATGTGCAGTTGAAACTCCTCAAACTGTTCTTTGTATCACTGGGCAAATTAGGGGATCATATAAACATACCCCCAATACCTCATCACCATCATACCTTGAAGTTTCTGGGATGGCCTTTTCACTCAACAATATATCGTTCTGCTATTTCTCTATCAATCTCTTGACAGTTATAGTTCTAAGTTGATAATTTTGGACCCAGATGTCTTTGTATCATATTTAGGTATATAAAAGCTCTCCAACCTTAACTATAGATTGAGTACCTACCTCAGTGTTGTGAGAATGCTTCAAGTGCTAAGAAAATGTTAGGTATTATTGTTATTGGATAAATGTCTTTCAAACTTCCTTTTTCAGAAACTGATTCAGCAGGACAGAAGGAACATAGAAACCAGACACCTGCCCCGGCTGCAACTCAAACTTCCGCTCCCTCTAAGTACCACCGAACTAGGTCTGGTGGAGCCAGGGATGAGCGATACCGATCAGGTAAGAAGGAACTACAAAATTATCAACTCAGTAGTTTTTACTGACCATAGTGTGTACTGTGTATCCTGACAGCTTCTAATATTTGTTTTGTTTTTCCCCCCTTTAGGCATTAATAGGGCTGTATTAATTAATTAATTCATCAGCCATTAATTTAGTACCTACGATGTGTCAGATGTAGTAGATACTCAATATTTGGTGGTGATAAAGCAACATTTCTGTCCTTAAAGAAGCACCAGAGCCAGGCATAGTGGTGTATTACTGTAATCCCAGCTATTCAGGTGTCTGAGGCAAGAGAATCACAAGTTTGAGGCCAGCCTGGGCAACTTAGTGCGATGCTATCTCAACATAAGAAATAAAATAAGCTGGGAATATATAGCTCAGTGGTGTATCCGCTGAACCCATTGGTACCCTGGGTTCAATCCCCAGTACTGGGGGAGGTCGGGTAGGGTGGAGAAGAAGAAAAAGTGGAGGGTTAGGTTATGTGAGTTGGTACTGGGAGAGCTTAGGTGCATACATTCATAAAATTTTATATATGGGATATAGTTCAGAGACACAACACTCCTGGGTTCAATTCCCACTACCACAAATAAACAAGTAAATACAAGAGATAGCTAAGGAAATAGCATCAGATAGTAGACCCAAAAATAACTCTTCATGGCTAGAACTTAGAATGCAAGGATTAGAAAGAAGTGGGAAGTGAGGCCCAGAAAGATTACAAGAAACTAAATCTTCAATGTCATGTAGGTTTTTTAGCAGATCACTAAATCAGGTTTTTATTGGTTCTAGTACCTCAAATCCAGCTGTAGACTGCATGCTCTACCACTGCTAAGGAGATATTTTAGAGAAAGGGAGGAATAAAAGTGCTTATTAAACAGTGGATCAGAGGAACATAATACTGGAAGCAACAAAGCGTGTCAGGAGCTCCTTTTGTTGTCACGTACCCAAGTCTGAGTTCTTAAGTTTTCAGTGTTGCCTCTTGAGGATAGGCCCAGGTCCAGAAGCAGCACGTTTTAACCAGTCCAAAAGTGTTTTAGCCTTTACAACTCTATCTCTGGCCTTCAGGGATATTTTGTATTTTTTCCCCTGGTTTTTCTTTTTTCTCTGTTTGTGACAGCACATAAGAAGAGATTAGTAAGGAACCAAAAAGATTATTCTCTATATCATGTGTCCAAGATGATCATATATAGAAAAAAGCATTGTCATTTAGTACTATAAAGTTTTGAGGGCTGGGGTTGTGGCTCAGTGGTAGAGTGCTTGCCTCACATGTGTGAGGCACTGGGTTCGATTCTCAGTACCACCTAGAAATAAATGAATAAAAATAAAGGTCCATCAACAACTAAAAAAATATTTTAAAAAAAAGTTTGATTGCCACCTACAGAAACCCACCTATGACCTCTGACCTCTTGCTCTTTTGCAGCAATTCTTTCAGATTATGAGAAAATGAGTTTGTGAATTAGGTACTAGTCAGTATGCTGTGGAGACAAGGTTGTGTAAGGGTACTAATGAGGATTTAACAGTCAGGTTTGGGAGTTTTTTTACTGGGACATTTTTTGCATGTGGGGGAGGTACTAGCAAGGAATAGGCCAGAAAATGTGGTGGTGGTGGTAGGGTTGTGATGAAGGAAAGAAAAGATGAATTTGTAAAAACGCTGAATGGGACCATGAAAGGGGCATGCAGGCATTGAAATATTTGGTGGAAAAAATCACACTTTTTCAATACAGGAATCACAATTAAATAGCAAATGAAAGCTCAGCACATTGGATAAATTGATAGTCTGGGAGAATTCTGGCCTCTGAAACCAACAGCAGCTGCATAGTTGACACAAATAAGTTGCAGAGGTTGATGGTAGCAGAACTTTTACTTCTCTGCTATTCTGGTCATGGGAAGGGTTACATTTATGTATCACATGCAAACATAGTTAAAGAACCATGTTTAGTGAAACTTGCGATATTTCAGAAAAACGTGATGGGTAGACAGGAAGTATTTAATAATAATAATAATAATAATAATGCCCAAGAGTGCAACTGGAAAATGCTCTTTTAGTTAGTGGATACTTATTAACATCTACACCATCTCAAAGGGTCATAATCAAATCTAAATACACTTAATGTTTCGTGTTTCGGACACAGTTGTAGGCTTATATTTATTCAGTGTTTAGGCCATCTGACCTGTTTCTGTTCCTTTCTTTCCCCCCCTGGCACCAGGGATAGAGCCCAAAGCTTCACCCTTGCTAGGGCAAGTGCTTGACCAGTGACCTATATCATCTGATATAGGGTCTCATTTGATTTTGTTCTTTGTGCTTAGCCAAAAGGGACCTTATGTTTCAGTATGCTGCCTATTTAGTACCTCTTTTCCCTGTACAGCAAGACACTTTTCTACCCATGTGTGGCATAGTCTAAAGCATAGAAAACACAATTAATGCTTAAGATGGAAATTGATCTTATTTTAAGTCATTCTGACTACTCTTTTGATGAGAAATTAACTACCCCAATGAAAACAACAAAAGGAAAACAAAAAAGGACTTTGAGGGTATATTTATATTGTTTTGCTGAAACATTAGTGTTGAAAACTGATACCCAGCTTTCACTTGCTTCTGGCAGAGAAGTCTAAAGTCAGCTTTGTTTGGGGATTGAACTTCGGAAGTTTTTTCTTTCTCAAACATGCAGATAGATTGTATGCTGGTGAATGAATCTAAGAGGCTGCTTGTTCTTATCTGTAGGAGTCTTTGCTAATAGAATGTGATATCTCCTTTTGACACTAATATTTGGGCAAATGTTTATCATATCAGAAAATAGTTGGGTGGTTTGATTTGTTTTATGGTCTGATGCTATGAATCCTTGTGGTGTGGAAGAACATGCTCTGTAATTATTAACTATCAGAATGTCACAGGCCTAAAGCTTTACCAATGAATAATTTTCTAGCTTTTTAAAGTTTGCTATCACGTGTTTCATATCACATGTAAAAATCTTTTGGAAATGTACTGTTTTTAATCAGATGAGATCAGATGTGAACATTTTATTTGCTGTTGTTCTGTTATTGAAAAAGTACTTTTTTGCAGGACTCCATGACGCATATTTGCAGTCCCAGCCAGCTCTGGCTCCAGAGGCTTAAGTAGGAGGATCTCAAGTTTCAAAGCTAGCCTCAGCAACTTAGCAAGGCCCTGAGTAACTCAGTGAGATCCTGTCTCAAAATGAAAAATAAAAAGGGCTTGGGATGTGGCTCAGTAGTTAAGCTCCTTTGGGTAAAATCCTTGGTCCCCCCAAACAGTAATAGCTCAAAAGCTTGGCAATATCTTTTTTTGGGAGGGGGGTACTGGGGATTGAACTCAAGGGTACTCCACCACTGAGCCACACCCCCAACCCTATTTTGTGTTTTATGTAGAGACAGGGTCTCACTGAGTTGCTTAGCGCCTTGCCATTGCTCAGGCTGGCTTTGAACTCATAATTCTCCTGTCTCAGCCTCCCAAAGTGCTGGGATTACAGGCCTGCGCCACTGTGCCTGGCTAAAAGTTTGGCAATACCTTTAAAACTTTAGATATTTATACTCTTTAACCTGGAAATTTTACTTTTAGGAATTTATTTTATATAGACACCAACATATGTACACAAGGATATTTGTTGTAGTATTGTTTAAAATAATACAGTGATTAAATAGATAATATGTATGTGCACACAGTAGAATTTGTAGGAAAGCTGATTTTCTTCTTCTGATTTTTTGTTTGTTTTGTTTTTGTTGGTACTGGGGGTCAAATCCAGGGTCTCATGCATGATAGTACAGCATTGTACCTTTGAGCTACATTCCTATAAGAAAGCTGTTTTAAAAGAAAAAATGAGGTAGACCTATTTGTACAGATATAGAATACAGTTTGTAAGTAAAAAAAACAAGATAATATGTAGCATATGATCTGATTTTTGTAAAAACTAATAAGATTATTATATACATTTGTATTCAAAGATACCAAAACCCAGAAAAATATATACTGAACTATTGAGATGAGTTATTTCTGGGAAGTAGTGGATCCAGGAACCTTTTTGCTTTGGCATACATTTTTAGATCTTTTTGCAGTATGTACAGTTTTATTGTGGTAAATACATAAAATTTATGTATGTTAATGATAAACAAAAATAAGCTCAGGTTTAAAGTGGCAGCCCTGGATAAATGATTTAAATAATAATAATTATTATTATTTAGACAATAATAATAATTTAGATTATTATTATTTTTAAAAAATATTTTTTAGTTGTAAATGGACACAATATCTTTATTTATTTTTATGTGGTGCTGAGGATCGAAACCAGTGCTTCACACATGCTAGGCGAGCACTCTACCACTGAGCCACAACCCCAGCCCTAGATGATTATTATTATTATTATTTTGGTATGGCACTGGGGATTGAACCCAGAGGTACTTTACTGCTGAACTACATCTTCATCCATTTTGTAATTTTTTAAACTTTCAGACAGGGTCTTGCTAAGTTGCCCAGGCTGGACTTGAACCTCTGATCTTGCCTCAGCTTCCGAGTTGCTGGGATTAGAAGTGCGCACCACTGCTGCCAGCTTAAATAAATTTTTGTTCTCAATAATTTTTACTTCAGGTTTAGATTCTTTTGACTTAATGCTGGTAACTAAATGCTAGAATAACTTTATCGACCTAGCTGTGGACTTTCCTGTCTTTGCCCAAATATGATCTCTAATCTAGTGACATTTGCTAAGGTGGCTAGTACTAGTGCTCCAGGATCTTTTTCTTCCTGTGTTAATATACTCCTTATACCACAAAAGGTAAACAAATTTGATGCATTTATTGTAGACCTCCCATGATGTGAGCACAATGTTAGATGCTGGAAAAACACAGATGAAAACCCAGGAATCCTTTTTTCAAGGCATATTCTACACAATACAGGGTTCAGAAGCAGCAACAAAGAGGGAGATAGAGGAAGGCACACAATGCCAAGCATAGGCTTCTTGTAAATGGTAATGTCTGAGCGATTCTGAAGGATAAATAGGTGTTTGCTATGTAGATATTTTAAGCGAAAGAAACATAATGTGTGAAGGCATACAATGTGAAATATATATTGTATTTTATAAATAAAATTTCACTTCCCTTCCTGACTCAGCACACAGAGTCAAATTTATTTATGGAGTTAGAAAACTGACTTTTGGAATTCACTTGGAAAAATATAAGAATAGCTAGGAGAACACTTGAGAAAACCTCTGGGGAGTTATGTACCTGCTAGGCATTAAAATATACTACAAAGACTCTATAATTCAAGCATTGTGGTATTACATACAAATTGGTAGGCACAACATTGGATAGAGCAAGAAGTTCAGAAGTGGACCAAAATACATCTAGGAACTCAGTATATGACATAGATAGCATTGTAAATCACCAGGGGGGGAATAAATGATGTTAAGACAGCTAGCAAAAGATTAATTAGATCCATACATTACACGGTATATATGCATAAACGTCAAATGGATCAGAGATCTACTTGTGAAAAAGAAAACATCAAATGAATTTTTCTATAATGCAGTTTTATAAAAAGCCTCATGAAAAGGATTTCTAGTTGAGACTCAATTCAACTGTAAAAAAACACATAATATCCTTAATAAGACTCCAAAAGCACAAGAAATAAAAGCAAGAATCAATAAATGGGATCGATTTAAACTAAAAAGCTTCTTCTCAGCAAAAGAGACTATCAATGAGGTGAACAGAGAGCCTACATTCTGGGAGCAAATTTTTGCTACACGCACATCAGATAGAGCACTGATCTCCAGGATATATAAAGAACTCAAAAAACTTAACACCAAAAAAACAAACAACCCAATCAATAAATGGGCTAAGGAGCTGAATAGAAACCTCTCAGAAGATGATATACAATCGATAAACAAATATATGAAGAAGTGTTCAACATCTCTAGCCATTAGAGAAATGCAAATCAAAACTACTCTCAGATTTCATTTAATCCCAGTCAGAATGGCAGCTATCCAAAATACCAGCAACAATAAGTGCTGGCGAGGATATGGTGAAAAAGGCACACTCAAACATTGCTGGTGGGACTGCAAACTGGTGCAACCAATCTGGAAAGCAGTATGGAGACTGCTTAAAAAACTTGGAATGGAACCACCATTTGATCCAGCTATTCCACTCCTTGGCCTATACCCTGAAGATTTAAAAACAGCATACTACAGTGATGCAGCCACTTCAATGTTTATAGCAGCACAATTCACAATTGCAAAACTATGGAAGCAACCCAGATGCCCTTCAATAGATGAATGGATAAAGAAACTGTGGTACATGTACACAATGGAATACTATTCAGCAATAGAGGAGAATAAAATTATGGCATTTGCAGGTAAATGGATGGAATTGGAGAACATTATGCTAAGTGAAGGAGGCCAATCCCAAAAAACCAAATGCCGAATGTTCTCTCTGATTAGTGGATGCTGATACATAAGGGGGGTGGGAATGGGGAACATAGAAATGGAGGAACTCTGGATGGGGCAGGGGGGAAGAGGGGAGAGGGAAAAGGGAAGGGGTGTAGTAAAGATGGTTGAATGAGATGGTCATCATTACCCTAGGCACATGAATGAAGACACAAATGGTGTGACTCTTATCTGGTTTGCAACCAGAGAAATGGAAACATTAAGCTCTATATATGTACTGTGACTTGAAATGCATTTAAAGAAATTAATTTTAAAAAACCACAATATAAATTTATCCTCTTGATTGTGTGTGTATGTGTGTATAAGAGAGAAAGAAAAAAGAAGTAAGTAGGTAAGGGATCTTGCTGTGTTGTCCAGCCTAGTCTTGAACTTCTGGACTCAGTCCCCATCCCACCCAAGTGGGGAATACTGGTATGTGTCACTACCAGTATCAGTTCCTCTTGATAATTCTCCCTCTTCAGAACTGTGGATCAAGCTCACTGACTTTCACATACTAGGCAATTACTCTTCTACTGAGCTATATCCCTAGCCTCTTGACACTTTTAAGTGTATGCTACAGTATTGCTAACTATAAACACAATGCTGTACAACAAACCTTTGGAACTTTTTCATCTTGCATGACTAAAACTTTACTACCATTGAATAGCAACTCCCCTTTTTTCCCCACTGCTTAGACTTCAACAACCCTTTCTACTTTATGTTCCTATGCGTTTTATTACTTTAGATATGTCACATAAGAGGCTCATGCACTGTTTGTCTTTTCATGACTGGCTTATTTCACTTAGCATAATATTCATTTGTACTTCTATGTCACATTTTCTTTAACAATTCAACTGTGATGGATATTTAGGTTGCTTCCACATCTTGGTTATTATGAATAATTCAGTGAACATGGGGCAGCAAATACCTCATCAGAATCCCATTTTCAGTTCTTTTGGACATATATCCGAAAGTGGGAGTGCTGGGTCATGTGGTAGATCTTTTTTTTTTTTTTTGGTACCAGGGTTTGAACTCAGGTACTTGACCACTGAGCCACATCCCCAGCCCTATTTTATATTTTATTTAGAGACAGGGTCTCACTGAGTTGCTTAGCACCTCACCATTGCTGAGGCTGGCTTTGAACTCATGATTCTTCTGTCTCAGCTTCCCAAAGTGCTGGGATTACAGGCGTGAACCACAGGGCCTGGCAGTAGGTCTATTTTTAATATCTTGAGGAAGCCCTATACTGTTTTCCATAAAGGATGTGCTATTTTACAGTCCAATCAGCAGTGTATACAAATTCCAATTTTACTACATCCTTATTAACATTTGCCATTTTCTCTTGTTTATTTCATTAAAATTTTTTTTTATAATGGCCAGCCCAACAGGTGTGAGGTGATGTGTAGTTGCTTGTGGATTTGATGAACATTTCCCTGATAGTGATGTTGAGTATTTTTTCATGATTATTGGCCATTTGTGTATCTTCTTTGGGAAAATGGCTCTTCAAGTCTGTTAGCTTTCTGATGCTGTGCCAAAATGCCTAAGAAAATCAACTTGTAAGGAAGAAACACTTATTTTGGTTTCAGAGGCTTCAGTGAATGATTGCGTGGTTCTAGCCTTTGGACCTATAGTGAGGCAATACATCATGACAGGGAGCACAAGGCAGAGAAGGCTGGTCACCTTGTGACCAAGAAATAGACAGGGAAGGGAAGGAGCTAGGGTCAAGTATCCCCTTTAAGGGCACTCCCCCAGTGGCCTAATAACTTCCTTTCACTAGGCCCCATCTCCTAAATATTCCACTACCATCCAATAGCACCATCACCTGGGGAACAAGCCTTTAACACATGAACTTTTGGGAAACATACAAGATCTAAAGCACAACAAAGTATTTTGCCCATTTTAAAAATTGGGTTACTTGAGGTTTTGTTGTGAAGTTACAGAAATTCTTTATGTATCCTGAGTAACTTATCTGATAACATGATTTGAGAGTATTTTCTTTCATCATGTAGGTTGCCTTTTTTACTTTCTTGACTATTTTCTTTGCCCTTCAGAAATTTTGAGACTGATGAAGTTCCATTTGTCTATTTTTTGCTGTTGATTCCTGTGCTTTTGGTTCCAAATCAAAGAAATCATTGCCCATTCCAACATAATGAATCTTTCTATTTTTTTTTTTCTAGTTTAGTTTCAGGTCTTACTTGTAGTTCTTTAATCCATTTTGAGCTAATTTTTGTATATGGAATGAGATAAGGGTTCATCTTCATTCATTTGAATGTGAATATGTAGTTTTCATAACACCATTTATTAAAGAGACAATCATCTCCCCATTATGTAGTCTTGACATCCTTGTTGAATACTATTTGACCATATATTCCAGGGTCTATTTCTGGACTCTGTTCCATTGGTCTATATATGTCAGTCTTTATGCCAGTACCATACTGTTTTGATTACTGTAGCTTTGTGTCTGCAGCCATACTTTCCTGAACGTGCCTGATCTTTGATTATTGTAGCTTTGAAATCAGGATGTGTAAGGCCCCCAGCTTTGTTCCTCTTTCTCAAGATTGTTTTTACTGTTTGGGGTCCATTGAGATTTCATAAAAATATTAGGATTTTTGTTTTAATTCTGCAAAAAATTTAAATAGGATTTTGAAAAGGATGCCTTAAATCTGTAGTTTGGTTTGGGTGTGGACATTTTAACCCATTAAGTCCCAAGTTTTCAATTCTGTGTATATTTCAATGAAATTGACACAGGTATGTTGAAATAGATTGGAAATCATAATCTAGAGCTTATGTATCTATTACTATCAAGAATGGAAATACAGATTGTTTTATGAGTAGGGCACTGGGATTATATATAATATCTTTTACATGTATATAAACTGTTCTGTACATATGGCATTAGACAAATATGATATCCTTTCATATATTGCATAATATATAATAAAGAAGTGAATTTCATGACCCATTCAATAATTATTTTTGGTGGAAAAGAGCAGAACACTTCAAAGGGTTACATATATTTTTGACAATATGTTGTTGGTTTCACACGGTATGGATTATTTCGACATTATCATCATTCATGACTTTTGAGAATAATTTGGCTTCTCATGTCAAATATGGTATCATTTTGGACAGTAATAGGTCTGGGAGTGTTACACTTTCTTCTTCCTCCTGATGATTTCTGTGGCATTGTTTTATGTTTGCTAAGCAGATGTCTCTTGACATCTAACAGATGTTTGAGCTTTTTTGTTTTGTCACAAATTTGTGAATAATCCATGCATTTATTTTTAAAAAAATTTTTATTTGTTCTCTTTAGATGTACATGACAGTAGAGTATTTTTACATATTATACATATACATGGAGTATAACTTCCAGTTCTACATGATGTGGAATTACACTGGTTGTGTATTCATATATGAACATAAGAAAGTTACGTCTGATTCATTCAACTGTCTTTCTAATCCATGCATTTTTGACACACATATCAATTATTCAAGTGAACAAAGGCCAGTGCAACTTTTTTTTTTTTTTTTTTAAAAACCTTTACTAAACCAGCCAATTGTGTTTATATTGTAATTGAAATTGTTCTAGGTACCCACCACCTTTGGTTAAAGCACATTGGCTCTACTCTTTCTTTTTTCCCATCATTAAATAACCCTCTTGCTTATTTTTTTCATCAGTGTTGTCAGTTTCAGAGGATACTTGTTCAGTCTGTTTTCCTTCATGGTACCTATTTGTTTGAGTTTCTGTCTTAAAATAAAATGAATAAATGGAAAGGGCTGGGGATGTAACTCAGTGGTAGAGTACCCCTGGATTCAATTCCCAATATGAATGATGGAGTGGGGCAAAAACCCACCAGAGTGTGATTATAGATTCTTAACTGCTTCAAGCATTTGTAAAACTACCTTGCTCTCAGACCTTTGCTTTTTCACTGAGCAATACCCCCAGCCCTGAGATAGCAATTTTGAAACAAATGTCAGTGTATTAAGTCAACAGGTAAAATAAAATAATTGAGAATATTTTGAACCAGGTTTCTTACTGTTACAAATGGAAAGGGGAAATTAGAATGAATTTTGTGTTGAATTGGAATTAGAATAATAGTGTGAACTCACTGTATTGATATGGATAAAAATATTTTTGTATAAATACATGTTTAAATTTATATTTCCTTATATTCTGAAAAGGCTTAGAATAAAAATGTCCCAAGAGTACTGAGTACCCCTGTTTTCAAGGTCTTGGTTTCTAAATACCATTTATTCTCCACTAAAAGAAGCTAGTACTCTTGGAGAGAAATGTATTTAATTCTAGGGCTGGAGCAGGGCAAGTACTAGATGAACCTGGGATGAATGAATGAATGAATGAATGAATGAATGAATGAATAAAAAAAAGTCTATCAACGAATCACAGTACTGGAAATCAAACCCAGGACTTTATGCATGCTAAGCAAGTGCTCTACTACTTAGCTACATCTCCAACCTTTTTCTTTAAATTTTATGTTTTATATTTTAAGTTTTGTGTTTTATGTTTTCTCACTAAGTTGCCCAGGCTGGCCTTGAATTTTCGATCAGCCACCAGAATAGCTGGGATTATAGTCATGTACCATTGTACCCTGCTGACTTGATCGTTGTTTTTGTTTTGTTTTGTTTTGTTTTGTTTTGTTTTGTTTTGTTTTGTTTTGTTTTTACAGTACTGGAAATCAAACCTAGGCCTTTGCACATGTTAGGCAAGTGCTCTGCCACTGAGTTATATCCCCAGCACTTTTAAAAAAAAATTTTATTTTGAGACAGGCTCACTAAATTACTGGATCCAGCTAGCAGGTACCATCTTAACTAAGTACTTAAACTATCATCAGTAATGAGGCAGATGCTACTCCATCATGTTTTGAAAAAGAAACATTTCTTCTCTGGTATCCCTGCCAAAATGCACAACCTGAATCTATGAAGAAATATCAAAGAAACTCAAATTAAGGAATATTTGACAAATAATCAGTTTGTCCAAAAATATCAAGGTTATAAAAGGCAGAAAACTGAGACTGTTCTAGATTATAGGAGAGAAAAAGAGATAGGACAACTAAATATAATGTGTGATCCTGTATGATGAGATCCTCAATCAGGAGAAAAGAAGGAAAACAGTAGGATATTATTGGGACAGTTGGCTAAATTGGAATATGGGTTGTGAGTTAGATAATAGTATGTATCAATGATGGATTTCTGCATTTGGATAAATGCACTGTGGTTGTTTTAGAGAAATGTTTGTTCTAAGGAAATACATATTGAAGTATTTCTAGAATAAGAAATACTTATATTTGATCTCAGCAATTCTTGTTATTAGTCCTAAGGAAATTATTAGACATGTGTACTGAGGTAAAAATACTGAATCATTCTTGCTATGAATAGTAGCAAAAAATTAGAAACAATATAATATCTAATATTAAGGGGTAGCTTAAACTATGGCACATTTATACAGTGAAATATTGTGGAGCCCTTTAAAATTATTTAAAATTAACTGTATATAGTATGATGTTTCTAGTTGTGTTAGTGGATTTTCTTTGTTGCAAGAAATAGATGCTAACTCAGGGCATCTTAAATAGCTGGGGTAGGTCACAGAAGCAAAGGGAACAGCTGAGAAATCCTTGGAAAGGGTGAGAGGACTCTGAAGAATCTCACTTTGCAGTTCAAGGACTTCCTTCTTTCTAGGGCACTGTCATTAATGTGACTCCGCCCTAGGGCTTGTAGTTCCTGATTCAGTTTAAATTCCCTGAAGAAGGATGTGATTGGTTCATCTTTTCTAAGGGCACAGTTACATTTCAGAGAGAGGCCTGGAAGGAAGGATGGATAGATAGCATGTAGACCAAGGCCATTCCTAAACAAGAAATTGTTGTGAACTGGGAAAGCCACTTTGGTTGTTATCTACTTCAGTTGGTTATTCAACCTCTCAGTAGCATTTTATAAGATTTTTTTAAAAAAAGCAAAATACAAAATATTGCATACAGCATGATCCTGTTTTGTAGGAATGCAGAGTGAATTTACAGTGGGAATGGAAAATTAAGAGCTTTGTTTGGATATGTTCGAGATTTCCTGTTAGGAGGAAGAGCAAGTGGAATTGAATTCTTTTGTAGCCAAAGTGGCAAACAAGTAACATCTGTCCTTATATTTTTCTAGATCAAAATCATCCCTTGTGTTCCTGTGGCATAGAACTGAGGGGTCTCAACCAAGTTTTCTTTCAGACAGTTAAGCAAACCCTAAGCTTCTTATTTTTGAAAAATAACGAGTCTCCTCTAGGCACCTGCACAGCATTCATTTCACTTAGAGGTGGGATTCGCTCCTGACATAGATGCATGTTAGACTGTACCCCTACCCCCATCTCAGTCAACTTCTTTTCTGGTATGTCAGTCACATAATCATTCTGGATTCATTTTTCTCCTTTGTTAAATTATCCTTGACTTCTTTTGTTCCTATTTTTGGTCTTTATTTTTAATTGGTGTAAATTAAAAGATTAATAAAAATCACCTATACATCCCCTTTACGTTTTTAATAATTAAGACAGCAGTAGTTCAGTCTACATCAGTACACGTTATAAGCCAGGATAAATGCAAATAAATGCAATTGTTTGACTTTTCAGATATCCACACAGAAGCAGTTCAAGCTGCCCTGGCAAAACATAAGGAACAGAAAATGGCTTTACCCATGCCTACCAAAAGGCGGTCCACATTTGTCCAGTCTCCTGCAGATGCTTGTACGCCTCCTGGTAAGTTAATCAAATCCCTTTCTCTCTAACAATTAGTATCTTGATGTTTTTGAGATAAGTTCTGCCTTTTCTTTCTGAAATAGAAGCTGGAACTCACTCTGCATCATCAAAATTATTTAAGAACATACTCTGAAGGTGGCAGATTTTGATTATCACCTTGTAAATAACACACACAAAAAGAAGCCTTAAGAGTAAAACTGTTTTAAAACAAAAACAAAACTAAATAAAACAACTTTAATTCTGAATTTCCAGCATTTCCTTTTAACCCCCAAACTCATGTAGTCATGAATACATACAGGTCAGGGCCCTGCTGTGATTAAATAGTGTTTTCATGGACACCCAGCATATGACCAATAATCATATATTACTCATTTATATTCCTAAACCAGATTCTTCATCTCTGTAACAGTAATAATAGTAGGTATACTTGAAACAGAATTTTGTGTGTCATTAAAAATTATGAGAGAGTATCCATGCAGATATGTAAAAATGTGAAAACATGTTTGTGTGTGAATATATTTATATATATTTATATTTTGTTAAGAATCTACTTTTTCTAATGGGGTCCTGAGATCAGTAGGAACTAGATATCTTTATTCCATTCTGTCTCACCAGACTTGGAGTCTTTACTCCCCCTCAGGTAAATTTAAGAGTCACAACTTCCTATTTGAGAAACAACTAGAACAACCTTAAATTATCTTGTCTGTGCAAAATCTTTGCCTAAGTTGCCTCCCACCCCCAGCCCCGGTACTAGGGATTGAACCGAGGGGTGCTTAGCCACTGAGCCACACCCCTAGCCCTTTTTATTTTTATTTTTTATTTTGAGACAGGGTCTCACTGAATTTCTTAGGTCCTTGCTAAATTGCTGAGGCTGGCCTCGAACTTGCAATACTCCTGCTTCAACTTCCCGAGCTGCTGGGAGGCATGCACCGCTGCACCCAGCTTTGCCGAAGTTTTTTAAAAACCTTAAAAATATTTTTTTTTCTAGATCAAATCCCAGACAAGATCTTCACATAGGTGTCTGAAACTAAACGTAATAAATCTGTTTCAGGACCTCAATACAGTATCTGTCTCTGTACTGTCATATTACTGCTAATGAGATCTTTGGGGAAAATTTTCTCCCATACTCTTTTGGCCTAGCATGTCTTTGGAGAGAATCCCAGGAAAGTTGCATTATTATGTTTGATATTTATTCACAGTTGTCACGTTGTTGAACTCTTCATACTGATCCTGTTCTCTGATCCAGACTCATTAATAGTTTTCTCCCAGGTTTTGGCTAACTTCCAGAGCATTTGGGTGTGCTGTGAGCTCATGAACTGTGTGTGCTTTTTCCCTTCACATTTGTGGTGTCAATATGTCTGAAAGAGAAATAGCTCTGTGGCTTCAAGTGCTTCTCAAATATAATACAAGATACCTCTAGCAGACCATCACAATAAGGCATTTTTGTCTGTAATGATGCATACTTCAGACCCACTCATTCAAAATCTTGGATGAGTTCCCTTCCACATTAGTATAGCATAAGTTGGGTCCTCATGGACAAAGGGGGCTCTCAGTTTAGTAGCCATTTCTTGTTGGCAGATTCTACTGGAGAGTGGTGGAGGGTTCAGTTGCAGCAAATGGCAAAGGGTAGGGAGCGACAGGACATGCAGTTCTTAGAAATAATCCTCTCCAAAGCTGTATTAAAGCAATGCAATTTCAGAGTAAATAAACTGTTCTCATTGCTTTGGGTTAAATGTGAGAGTACAGCAAAGGATCTTGAGAATGCTCAGAAGGAGTGTAAACCCTTTTTTAGCCCCTTTTACAAAAGTCACTGCCTGAGGGAAATTTACTAGTCTAGAAACAATTCACAGCTGTTTGGTGCTGAATGAGACTGTAGTCCTTTGGAATGCACTGTAGGCCTCTGTATTTCTAAATACTAATGTTCTGCTCTTTGTGCAGCCTTGGAGATGTGCATAATGTTCTTGATTGCATTATGTATTTTTTAAATTTCATGATTACAAAGATGTGGTCCTCTGCTGAATAAGACATGTATTCAGCAGAGTAGAGTAATAAAAGGTTCCATATCCATTTATCTTCTGTTTTGGAGATCTCTGAATAGTATTTGAGGAACCCCAGTGTATAATTTCCTAATTATTGTATTACTGTATTGTCAAGTAGATTGAGAGCACCCTGCATAGTGATTTCTTACATAGCTCCCCCCAATAGATCTTGATGCTTTCAGTCAACAATTATGCACATGCCTAGAACAAATACTTTGCTCTACTGAGGGAATGTGGGAAGAACTATATCACAAGACTTCTTTTAGTACCCTCCATTTTAGTAGGTGGCATTTACTGTTCTCATGTTAGAATTTGGATTCCATTTTTTCCAAGCTTCTCAGAACTACCAGGTAAGAAAGTTGGCTGTATCCCTATTTCTATTGCAGTTTAAGCATCTCAGAGCATCTGTTACAGGATAACCTAGGGATGTCAGATAGGTTTTATTTTCCATGTCTTCTGTGATAGCCCATGAAACGCCCAAGTTTAGAAAAACACTGAGGCTGCATTCAAAAGTGAGGAAGAGGAAGGGAGTTGACAATATCATTCAGAAGAACTGAGGGTACCCTGAATGAACTAGGATGGAGGAATTCAAATTATTGCTTGTTATTGGCTGTTTGTAAAAAATCAGCTTCTGACCAGCTATAAAAATGACCTAAAAAAGATGTGCCACTTTTGGAGGGAAAGATTCACCTAATATTTCATAATATTTTCATTGTCTTTTCTTTGTAAACTAACCGTTAATGTGCACTTACCACAGAGCACATTTCAGGTCAAGTCCCATACTCTGCTCATGCTGTCCTGTGTGAACCTAGTTTCTGGGACATCTCCTAGAACACACAAGCCAGTTAGCCTCTTTGCCTTCCTGGGGAGGCACTCAACATAAAACTGAGTTACTGAATTGATGAAAATGTAGGGTTCTTTTGAAGAGATTTAAGGATTATGTCGTAAATCTTGGCTTCATTTAAATAGGTAGGTAGGTAGGTAGATGATCTGGAAAATATGGTAAATAGTTGGCATGGGAAATAATTTATTTTTTGTTCATAAATCATTCTCAAATAATAAGATGTCAGCCTAAAATCCGCTTATTGATATGTACACTGATTTCTACCATCCACTGGAAGATTTAAGTTCTCTAAGTCAGTAGCAATCTATGGTTCTTTGAGTGACCATGGTACAGAGCACCACAGAGAGTTTTAGACTGCTTGAATTACTGCCATCTAGTTCCCTTTATATGCTGAAGTCATTTACTAATATCATGAGGCAATTACCTCAGCTTTTCCTTTGTAGGGGTTCTTTGTATAACAGTATTACTCGTTCATAGGGAAAAAACAATGCAAAAAACTATAGCATTTATCTGTATTTTTTCCCTCTGAGCTTTCTCTGCACCCTGGTGGACTTACCCTTTATAGCATTCTGGGGGTACACAGGTAACCAGATAGACTACATAATGACCCTAAAGCACAGTAAGCTATTCAACTGGCTTGGGTAGAAATAAACTTCAATTTAGACATCTGTCTGAAACAGGGCCCTGTTTGATCGTGGCTTTAATAATTTTTAGGGCCAGAGACTTAGCTGGCCCTCCTTAGACTTAAGGAGAAACTTAGCTCTGTATTTCTATATATGAAAATGCTGCCCATGAACAGACTAGGATATTGTTATATTTTGAACATATTTTAACCATGTTTATGGATTTATAGTGCCTTACATCCTGCAGAAGACTTTCATATATCTATGGCTGCTCTGCCTTATTTGTTCCTCCTAAGTACTCCATAAAATAGGAAGGGCAGAGTTCTTTAGAGATGAGACAATCAACAGGTTCATAGTCATTGGGTGATTTGCCCCAGGTCAAATAGCAATTAAGTATCAGACTCAAAGTCTTCTTGCTTACATGAATTACCCTTCTAAAGTATCATGTGTAAGAAATCCTTTTTACCTAGTAGATGCTCGTGTATGTGTGATGCTAGAATGAGTATTATTCCAAACTAATTAAATAACCATTGCCTTTTGAGAGTTTACACCCCAAAATAGGTATCAGTCAGTTAAAAGGAATTTATTTAAAAGAGAGTACCTGTTGAATTACCAACTTAGGTAATTTTCCCCAAATACTCCAATTTTATTCAAAATCACATAGTAAACAGAATTGGTAAATTGGATCTTTATAAGTCAACTCTAATATCTTTGGATCATCTTAATAGCATACTTTCATTATTACTTCAGAAACTAATATTCTTTCAGCCAAAGATAGTAAAAAGCTCACTCTTTCAGATTGAATTTGTATATTTAATAGCTGATTATAAAATTTAAAATTTGCCAATAGAAGTAGTTTCAGTTACCATTATTGAATGCCTCTGTGTACCAAAGAGAGAAGAGAGGGAAGGTGAGAGAAAAAGAAGCACGTACAAGGACATATGAATAAGCTAGAAAAAAACGAATTTGCCAGCAAAAGAAAATGTCAAGAAAACTTGCCTTTGACCCGCTTTGAAATAGCAGAGCCAGGGACTTTGCCTAGGACTTTGTGGTCAGTGAGTACAAAGTTTGAATTTCACTACTTGCCTGATAAGAACCAACATTAACAAGTAGTTTTGGGCTGAAGACATCCCTGGGGTATGGATGGTCTCTAAAAAGATACATCCTCAGCCAGGGATATAGGATTCTCAGAGATAAGGGTCTTTTGAAAGTAAACTAATAAGACAATAGTGAAAGTAATCTAATGGAAAAGACTGAGGGTGTAGCTCAGTGGTACAATCCCCAGGACCAAAAAACAAAAAACAAGAAAACCTCAGACTAATAAAAAGAAAAAACAAACAAACAGAATGAAACCCTCCCCCAAGATCTAATTTTCCCAGTAGCTATTTGTAGCAGAGCTAAGATCTAAATCCAGAGCAATCTGACTTTAAAAGCCCATTCCCTAAACCATTTGACATATGGCCTTTTATTCTCTCATACTGTCAAACAAATACTTTGTGGCTAATTTTGGAGCTTGAACAATTGACTAATGTTTAATCCAATTTTCAAATAATTCAATAAAATGAAAAAACATCCACTCTTTTCCTCCCAGTATTATTTATAGCATTAATTCATTTTGTAAACTATTTTTCACAAGTATGAGAAAATACCTAGGAAAACGGTGTTTGGAGTTCTATCGTAGATAGAGCAACACTCAAATAATTATTAGTAGTGAATACCTCTTCTCTCAAAAGTATCCCAGTTTGTTAGGCAAGGTATGGAGTCTTGTTCCTTAAGTGCTCAGACCAATTTTTTGGTCCCCTGCTAGCTCTCTGTACACATAGATTGGTGTTATGGGATGCAGAAAATCTTTAGTAGTTCTAAAAATCTTCCTAACAATTCTGTGGTGAATCATTTCCCACCCTGGTGGGTTTAATGTTAGATTAAGTGTCTCAAAATCTGTAACCCAAGATAGATTCAGGTTGCCCTACCTCCAGAACTAACCTTTTAATCATGTTTCTAGACTCTTCTCTCCTGATTCTTTATAAAGATTTTCCTTCTTAAGCTTCAAACTTTTTCCTTGCCAATGGAAACTTCTGCCTCTCTTAAAAGTATTTCTGGTTGGCTGCTGTGGCACATGCTATAATCTCAACAGCTCAGGAGACTGAGGCAGGAGGATCATGAGTTCAAAGGCAACCTCAGCAACTTAGCGAGGACCTAAGCAACTCAACGAGACCCTGTCTCAAAATATAAAAAAGGGCTGAGGATGTGGCTCAGTGGCTAAGTGCCCCTGGGTTCAATCCATGGTACTCCCCCCCCACCCCCAAAGTGTTTCTGGAAGTCCTAAAGTCCTAAACTCCCCTGACCCACCAATGCAAGAGAAAATAACACTTTCCTGTGTGATACCCCATCCCATCCTATATATGCATATGCTGGCAACCCCCACCTTTGCCACAGGCTCCAAAAGATCATATATTAACAGTCCTGGTGGTGGTTTCTTGTATTTGTTCCTTGAAGCCTTGAAGCTTCTACTTGCAATCATCTCCTGTTTCCTTGCCTACTTTAGGTGGCATATTTTATAGTGTTTGAATATTTTTGTTAGTACATTATAATTATACAATAGCAGGCAGGGTTCATTGTGACATACTAATCATACACACACATAACAATTTTCTTTTTTTTTTTTAAATATTTTTTTAGTTGTTGATGGACACAATGTCTTTATTTTATTGCTTTGTATGTGGTGCTGAGGATCGAACCCAGGGCCTCACGCATGCGAGGCAAGCGCTCTACCGCTGAGCCACAATCCCAGCCCCACACACATAACAATTTTCACCATTTCATTTTCCCAGTACTTTCTCTTTCCCTCTCATTTCAGTGGATCTTGATATACCTGCTATTCTAAGCCAGTATCTGAACTTAATTTTGGTTACAGCTGTATGAATGAACCCATTATGAGGAACTATCTTCCAGGAACTTGCTCCGCTTTCACAATATCCCTAAGGTTGTATACATGTACTCTCAGATGTTACTGTCCTTTTACTAGGCATAGTTTTCACCTCACAAATCTTTTTAAATCAGTTTTTTTTCCCCTGCAACTTTATTGAGTTAAAATTGAGTAAAAGAACTATGTTTTTTCCCCTTTTGGTACTAGGGTTGGAGGTCCTGAACTACATCCCCAGCCCACTAGCATATACTTAAAGTGCACATGTTGACAACTTTTGACACAGTAAAACCATAAAACTATCACAAGTAGGATAATGGAGCCAGGAGGGGGGATGCAGCTCAGTGGTAGAGCATTGGCCTAGCATGTGTGAGGCACAGAATTTGATCCTAAGCACCACGTTATAATTAATTAATTAATTGATGAAAGGTATTGTGTTCATCTACAACTAAAATCTAAAAGAAGAAGAAGAAGCCAGACACAGTGACACAGGCCTGTAATCCTTACTAGGATTATAGGCTGAGGCAGGAGGATCACAATTTCCAGGCCAGCCTCAGCAATTTAGCCCTAAGCAACTTAGGGAGGCACTGTCTCAAAATAAAAAACAAACAAATGGACTGGGGATGTGGCTCAGCACCCCCTGGCCACAGGTAGGCAGGTGACATAACTCAGTGGAAAAGTATCCCTGGGTTTAATCCCCAGTATCGACACAAAACAAAAACAAGTGACATCTTCACCCCAACTCCTTAAGTTTCCTTCTAATTCTCTCCCACTTCTCCCTATCTTCACCCTCAGGTAATCATTAATATGTTTTCTGCCATTATATATGAGTTTGCATTTTTCTAGAATCATGTATTAGAATCACATAGTTTTACTTCCATTTTTTAGAGGAGGATGGTGTAGCTTCTTTCACTTAGTGTAAGTATTTTGAGAATTCATACATGTTGTTGTGTCTATCATAGTAGTAGATCATTCCTTGTTATTGGTGAATAATATTCCGCCAGAGGGAATACTGTCTACTCATTTATTTACTTATTTTTTATACGTGGATGGACCTTTATTTTATTCATTTATTTATATGTGGTGCTGAGAATCGAACTCAGTGCCTCACACATGGTAGGCAAGCACTCTACCACTGAACCACACCCGCAGCCCTGTCTACTCATTTATTGATGGGCACTTAGGTTGTTTCCCATTTTTACCTAATACAAATAGAGCTCTTATGAACATTAATGTACAAATCTTCATATAGATGTATGCTTTTCCTAACTTCTGTGGAACTCTTTCTTTAAAACAGGCTAGAGATATAGCTCAGTGGTAAATTGTCCCTGTGTTAAATCTCCAGTAACCCCTCTCCCAAGAGAATATTTAGAAAATATTCTAAGGACTTTTATTTCCTTAAATTCAACAAGCAAATTGTTGATGTGTTTACTAACTAGTTAAAAATAGATTGTAGTGCTTAAATGATACTGTTAAAATCACACCAGATTATAAACTAAAGTTTGAAAACTATGCTTTCAAAATGGTTTTCTGCTGTATAGACATATGTATTCATCATATACAAGAGCTTAGGCAAGGGACCTTAGTTAAAAGGGAAAATAGTTGTGTGTTCATGTTGAACAAAAGCAGAATTTAGGAAGTTGATAACATTAATATCAAATATCTGCAAATCTGTAGCAATTTCCTGGGTGACAATTGCTTTTATTTTTAAAAATGCTACCAAATAATAATAGTTAAGAGAACCGTTTTTATTTTTCAAAAGATATAGTCCCATTGCATCACTTACATTTTGTATGAACTTAACACATAATCATCTTTAAGCCTTGTCCACTCAGTTTTATATCTTTGAGCTTTCTCAGGGGAAGTTATATATAGCATTACCCCATTTCTCAAGTTGCATGATTAATACAGTATGTTTTTCTTTTACCAGCCTTTTATCAATTTCTATCCTCTTTACTTTCAAGTTTTATAGGGAGGAACCAGCTATTTATTTATTAGGGATATTTTCAGGTACTGTTACAAATCAAAAAGAAACACCCTTTTAAATGTCCTTTTAGGGATGAGAGGGGGAACTAACATTTATTGTCCAGTTGCTTTGTGCTGGGACTGCTCTGGGTGCTTCTGTACATTCTTTTTTCATGGTCTGCCACTGTAGATATTATAAAGACCAATTTCCTTAGCATGCCCTTAGCAATATAGTGCTGCCTACTTGTCTAGCTTCTTCTTCCACCACTATCAGTCTTGCATTCTGTCCTTCTGCTAGTCTTAGCTTCTTGAAGATCTTCAAATGTGTCTAGTTTACTCTCTCCTTTAAAGTTTCTCACATGCTGTTCTTTGACCACTGCTTTCTCCTCCAGGCTTGTGTTCCTTAAAACTAATTTCTATATAACCTGTAGGCCTTGGTTTAGGTCTTAGTTCCTTGGACACCTGCTCTAAACTCCTTTGGGAATAGGGACTATGTCTTCTTGCTCAGCATTGTATTCCTACCAACTTGTGCTTAGACGTACTTGTTGAATGAATGAATAAGCAGACAACTTTTGCAAATGGGCAGTTTTATCCCCAGCTTACATACCTAGTTAAGTAGTGAACCCAGAAGTTCAAATGGAAGACTGACACAAAAGCCATTTTTTCTTCTACACTAAGCCACTCTGTAACTGTAAGTCATTAAACATTCTGAGGAGAGCTGACAGGCAAATTGGGTAATTGATTGAAATAATACACCTAATTACATAATTGACACAATATAGAAATATAATAAAACCAGTTTTCCATAAACCTAATCATAAAAAGACTGGCTTTACTATCTTTTAAGAAGGGGTTTATTCTGATTTTAGACTTATACAAACTAAAATAATAATACAGTAAAAGCAGACTGCAAATCCAGGGTAGATTGTGGAATCCTGAGATGGATTACCTTGAAAATATTTTATTATTGGGGTTCAGTCACCTGTTTTTCTGGCCACACCACCTTTTTTTAAAGTTGTACATAGTAGCTGGGTTCATTTTGACAAAATTATATATGCATGGAATTTGATTTTTATGTCTGCTCCTCCAACTTTTCCCTCTCCTCCTCCCTCCCCCTATTCTGCTTTCTCTACTCTACTGATCTTCCTGTCCCACTGGCCACAACAACCTTTTTAAAATTTTTTTAAAAAAATGTTTAGTTATGGATGGACATAGTACTTTCATTTTATTTATTTATGTGGTGCTGAGGATCAAATCCACTGTACTGGGCATGTGAGGCAAGCACTCTACCACTGAGCCACAACCCCAAGCCCTTTTTATTTTTTATTTTTGGCATGCTTATAAACATAAGTACCTTTGTGTCCCAAGGTACAGCTGAAATGTTAGAATATTTTCTGGGAATTATGCAAAATGCTTTCCTTAAAGAGTTACAGATTCTGTTACTTTTCTTTCTTTGTATTTTTCCTTTAATCACTCCCTTTTGTATTATACATCTTTTTCTCTAAGGAGAACTTCCTTGCTTTATCCCCTTGAGATCTGTTCATTATTTATCTCTCTGGCCTCATACTTTTGCCCCATGCCTCACCAAAGTCTTTGCTCCACTTACATAGAAGTACTTAAAATTCTGGACTAAGGTTGGTTTCCTGTGGAACCCTTTGCTTATCCCATTTCTAGCATGATGTATTTTTTTGCAACAATATATAAGTTATGTGTCTCCTGTACCAAATTGTAGGCTTCTTTAGGGATTTAACTGTTTCACAGATGAAGACCTCTCAGAATCCCCAGGACCTACTTCCTAGCACATCTATGGTTATGTACTACATTTTGAAGAAACAAGAGTAGTCAGTCAGGCTTGAGCCTCAAATCTTCAGTGTGAAGTAAAAAACTAGTGGTAAGACAGAGCAAGAAGCAAGAATATAGTCGTGAGTTTAATTTTTTTTGCTCTGGGCTTACCAAATTTGACTTCTGGGTTAGTTTAGTCTTTAGTAGTTCAGATTCCCATTGTAAGGTGTTAGCAGTTCTCCTGTCCCAGTAGTTACCTTGTAGGCTTTTTAAAAAAAATGTTATTAGTTGTTGATGGACCTTTATTTTATTTACTTATATGTGGTGCTGAGAATTGAACCCAGTGCCTCACACATTCTAGGCAAATACTCTACTACTGAGTTACAGCCTCAGCCCCCTCTTTTTGGCTTTTTGAACCAAAGCAGGACATGAACCTACAGCTTCATCTGAATTAGAGGACAGTATTCTGTAGAAGTAACCACAATATTTCCCCCCATGCACTATTCAGTATTGAACTCAGGGCTTCATGCAAAGCTAGGCAAGTACTTTACCATTTAGCTACCTTTCCAGTTCATTTTATTTTATGGTAGGGTCTCACGTTACCCAGGCTGTCCTTGAGCTTAGAGTTCTCCTGTCTCAGCCTCCCAAATAGCTGGGACTATAAGCATACACCACTGTGCCTGACTACCACATAATTTTTTGTTTTTGTTTTTGTTTTTTGGTACTGGAGATTGAACTCAGAGGCACTCAACCACTGAGCCACATCCCCAGCCCTATTTTGTGTTTTATTTAGAGACAGGGTCTTACTGAGTTGCTTAGTGCCTCGCCGTTGCTGAGGCTGGCTTTGAACTCATGATTCTCTTGTCTCAGCCTCCCTAAGTGCTGAGATAACAGGCTTGTGCCACCGCGCCCGGCTTACCACATAATTTTTAAAAACAGTTTTTTTAAGACGTTGATGGACCTGTATTTTATTTATTTATATGTGGTGCTGAGAATTGAACCCAGGGCCTCACACATGCTAGGCAAGCGCTCTACCACTGAGCCACAATCCCAGCTTCTACCACATAATTTTTAATTTTAAAAAATTGTTGCAAGGGATGTGGCTCAGTGGTAGAGCGCTTGCCTAGCATGTGTGAGGCCCTGGGTTTAATCCCAGCACCACAAAAACAGGCAAACAAAAATAAAGTAAAAAATAAGAACATGAATAAAATCATTCAATGCACAGATCACAAATCATAGTCCCCCCAAAATCATTTAGAAGGGCTTGTCCCATATATCAAACCAAATGCCCCTTTAACTTGTATGCTTTGTAAGCTTAGCATCTAGAATGATTAGAGTCTAGACTTCTCTTACAATTGGTTTTTGCTTCCTTGTATTTTGTTGAATATAATTTTAATGCTTTTTTTTTAAACATTTCTAATTTAGGACTTACTTTTCTGAAGTCAGAGCCAGGCTAAATATAGACATCAGTGAATTTCTCACAATTCTTCTCTGACTGAGAATTAAGGAGAGAAATCTAGATCTGAAGGTTCTCCCATCCCTGTCATGTTTGGAAAGCTTACCTGTGCTACACACATGAGTAGCTGGCTTTTCCACGTAAGCCATCAGGCCAAGGACTGCTTCTTATCCCATTTCAGTTCCCCATCACCTAGCTGACTGGAACACAAATTTTTAACAAGAGTCAGTTTTCATCTTTCTAGCTAACTTCAAAGAAAGACTAACAGTAATTGTAAACATGACTGTGGCAACCTGTCATATAAGAGTTAAGAAAGAGATTGAGGAAGATACATAAGCACTTCAATATTACTTGAACGTAAGTAGGTCAACTTAGAAGAATTTGAATATTAAACTCAGAACAGAAAAACAGTGAAGTAAAAAGGTTCTTAAAGTTTGTTTTTTTTTTTTTTTTAGAACAACTTAACACCTGCAGTCAGCCTGTTTTATTTTTGCAAGTTTTGGTCCACACATCTTTGAGATTCTTGAGAAACTTTACCTATTAATCTAACTTAAGAATGCGAATGTTTTGCTGGTGTCAGGAATGTGTGATCATTGAGCAAGAACTGAAAAGTCTCTATTCTAGGCAGGATCGAGAACTTCTTTTTTTCTAATTTCACACAGACACGTCTTCGGCCTCTGAGGATGAGGGCTCTCTGAGACGCCAAGCTGCGCTCTCTGCTGCCTTGCAACAGAGTTTACAGAATGCCGAGTCCTGGATCAACCGTTCAATTCAGGGATCGTCCACTTCTTCATCCGCATCTTCTACGCTGTCCCATGGAGAGGTCAAAGGAACCAGTGGGTCTCTAGCTGATGTATTTGCCAATACCCGAATAGGTAGGAGCTGGATCTACCTAAGAAGCCCAAATTATGTTTTATTTGGCACCCAGTATCCAGGAAACAATTTATGATTTGTGTTAGGTTTTTCAATGTGGCCTAAAACACCAAATAATCAGAGAGAACCTGACAGTTCATGAGGCAAAGGATGAAACACCAGCAATACATTTGTTTCAGGAATGATAGGTATCATCTGCATTATTGGAGCATAGTGTTGCCCACCTGAAGCCATATCTATTTCCATAAGCAATACTCAAGCTGCAAGATATAACACCAGTCTTAGTATTGGTTTATCCCAATTGGATAATATTTCATATATTAAAAGGTGTTAAAACATGTAGCATCTTAGATTTCTTCAGGATTGTTGTCTGCATTCTGTCAGACAAAAAGCATTAAACCTGAGCAAATTCTACATTAAGCCAATATCAATGAAGCCCTTTTGTCTTTAGTATAAAGACTGGATTTATTGTCCTTGCTGCTATGAGATTGCTGCACCTGGATGTGCCAGTTGAGGATGTTGGTAGTCTGTGAGCTGCTACCTGCTGCTGATGCTACTGTATGGAGTACAGCTTTTGCTTGGCTCTGCTTTATGTTTTGTTTGTTTTTTTAAAGAGTTGTGACATATGCAAATAAAGATACAGATCTCTGCTTTTGCTAAATTGGTTGGTACAAATCTCTCTAAACAATGTACATGAACATTATTTATCTGTGATGTGTTTCCCTTTTTTCTTGACAGTCAGTTGCATTTTGGTGTCTTTAATTTTCCTCTCAGTGATCTTTCTATATCCCTTATATATCTTCATTCTACTAATTGATTTCAGAAAATAAAAAATTAGAAAACTTTCAAGGTTACAATTTTTAAAGATAATAATTACCCTGAGGATATGATTACCCACATTAATAGCCTTATGCCAGCTGCCAGTGACTTTTCCTGCACTGTTAATTCTGCCCAGTTTGTAGTTCACTGAGCCTTCTAGAGCAGCCACACACAGATGTACATGTTCAGCATCTCTTCTATCATGGAGGGTAAGCAACAGAGCCATGGTAGGTGAGCTTGTATTCACATATCTGTCAAAAAGAGAGCACTTTCACTTCTAAAAAGAATTGTCCTGTACCCAGTTAATGTTATGTGTATTTTTGTTAACAAGATGATTTCATCTGACCTCATATTTTTGTTGCTTCATGACTCTGTGAAGTTATTAGCTTAGTTATTCACAGAAACCATATTATGCAGTGTTATTGCTTTTTGCATGTTTGTTCTAACAGTAGTCCATGCTCCTGAAAGGAAAATTCAAAAACAGGTAAAATAAAAATAAAATAATCTATAGTCCCACTTCCTATCGATAACACTTTAATGCTACAACTTTAATGTGTATTCCAGATATTATTTGTATATGAATATATAGGATTTTGGTTTTGATTTTATAAAAATGAAATTATCTTTAATGTTCATTACCTGCTTTTTTTGGCAGTGTATTATGAACATCTACTATATCACTATAAGTATACTGTTATTTTTATGATTTTAAATACAACCAATTGAATGACTGTGCCTAGATTTATTTAACCATTCCCCTCTTTTGGACATTAAGTAATACATAGTTTCTTGCCATTTTACAGATTGCCAGAATTAATGAGCTTAAGCGTACAGTTTTGTGCACTTGTCTGTTTATTTCCTTAAGATATTTTCCTGTGATTTGATTGCTGAATAAAAATGTACATTTTTTAAATGTACATTTAATGTCAAATAAAAATGTACATTTTTAATGCTTATGTTTCCACATTATCCTATAGAAAGTTATACTGCAACATACCTGTGCTTGTATATTTCAAACTTTTTTTTCCCTCAGTACTGGGGATTGAACCTGGGTTCAACTACATCCCCAGCCCTTTTCTTAAAATTTTATTTTGAGACAGGATCTCTCTAAATTGACTGTGATGACCTCAAACTTGTGATCCTCCTACCTCAGCCTCCCTAGTAACTGGGATGACAGGTGTACACCACTGTGTCCAACTTATTTCAAATATTCAAAACTGCTAAAATAGTAATTAGAGACCTTTTATGTATAGAATCCTTATCCCAAGTTGATTTTAGGAATTGTTTATATTATGCTTTTTTCTTTTTTCAGTTTTTAGTGATTTTTCATTATTCTTATGAATCATATATTTTAATTCTCATTTTCTTATTTTCCAGATGTTTTCTTCTGTGTTTTTTTGTAACGTATCCCTGGTGAATGGATCTCTTTGAATTTATATTATTTCTCTGTGTTAAGAATCTCCCTATGAAGTAGTATATAGTAACACTTTTTAATCTTTGCTTAGAGCAAGGGAAGATACTTGTCTGTCAAGTAGATCCAAATTACCTATGGATTATTTTATAAAAATTAGAAGTGGGGCTGGGATTGTAGCTCAGTGGCAGAGCGCTTGCCTCGCATGCGTGAGGCCCTGGGTTCGATCCTCAGCACCACATATCAAGCAATAAAATAAAGACATTGTGTCCATCTACAACTAAAAAAAATTTAAAAAAAAAATTAAAAATAAAAAGTAGAAGTGGACTTTACCTGTTTTCCTTCTTTTGGACCGAACAGTCTGACCCAGTCTCAAGACATTATTTGGTCTTTCATGGAAGGAGAAGCATTTCAGACAAAATGAAGAAATATTCAAGAAACTAGACTACTAGTAGTTAATAAGGATCTTAATTTGGTTCCATTTTGAAGTCACTTTTATTTTGTTATGATTATTTTTATAACATTGGATTTCAACCAGCTTTTCTATATAGAAAATAATGTTTTAGGAGAGACATTGTCCAAGTGACATGATCTTACCAAAGCTACCTAAATCTTGAAAGTATTAATTTCAGAAAGCTGGTATACCCTGACTTAACCTCTGATTTTCCCATTATATTTTGCTTGTAGAATTTGACTTAAAACTTATTTTATAAGAGTTAATGCTGTTTATGTAGTTTTTTTTTCTTGTTTAAACACAAAGATTTAATGGTCCATATTTTTGATACTAATGTCGTATAATTCTAAGTTTTATTTTCTCCCCTCTTAGAGAACTTCTCTGCTCCCCCAGATGTCACTACAACTACCTCTTCTTCCTCATCATTGTCCTCAGTACGCCCAGCAAATATTGATCTGCCACCCTCGGGGATAGTAAAAGGCATGCACAAAGGATCCAATAGGTCCAGCCTTATGGATACAGCTGACGGTAGGTAGCTCTTTTTTGATAACTAAATAGGGAGTATAAATTAAACTATAAAAGTACCAATTATAAACAGTAGCTCCTAACCATTTGTTAGTAGCTGTAAAACTACATCGCATTGGGCTCACTTTCAACAGGACATCTGAGTATCTTCTTCCCCATATTTGTTTATACTTGGTGCTTCCAGAAGATACTTTGAACCAAAAACCAAGTATATAAAAAAAAGGAAAAGAATACAATAAGAGAAAAGGGAGCTTAGGTGAAATCATAAAGTAGTATATTAATAGTAACACCATATTTATTCTTCATCACCATCAAACTTGTGTACACACTTGTACCTGTTTGGTCCAGTTGAAATAGAGACTGGGGCAAGGCCAAATATCATTAGAAAAATAAGCTCCTGAGGGAATTGAGGAACTAAAATATCCGTTTTAAGTCAGTGAATTTTAATTTAACTCATCTCTTTTTTCCTTCCAGGTGTCCCTGTCAATAGCAGGGTGTCCACAAAAATCCAGCAGCTTCTTAACACTTTGAAACGACCCAAAAGGCCTCCCTTAAAGGAATTTTTTGTAGATGACGCTGAAGAAATTGTGGAAGGTAGTAGTAAAAATACCAAAAACATATTCCTTAACTTTAAAGGATTAGCAAGACATAGATCAAAGAGTTCATAGTTCTCTGTTCTTTTTTTCCTAAAGACATTTATATTTTAGTTCTCAGATGAAAGGTAAGGATTAGAGGGAAGGAGAAGAAGGGCAAAACTATAGGACATAAAACTCTTCCTTGAGCTAGGCATAGTGGCATATGTCTATAACGCCAGCAAAAGTTCAAAGTGAGCCTCAGCAACTTAGTGAGACCATGTCTCAAAATAAAAAAGGGCTAGGAGATGTAGCTCAGTAGTAAAGTGCCCCTGTGTCAAATCCCCAATATTACCCTTTCCCCTCCCCTCAAATGAGAACTATTCCTTGATAATATATTCTTTGAACTTCGGAAATACAAATACACAATTTTAAAAGTTACTTACATTAGACATTTTTAAGGATGTGAGTATCAAATTGAACCTCAAAAGTTTGCCAGGCTTAGCCAGGCTCCATGGCACACACCTGTAATCCCAGCTAGGATTATGTCTGGGCAACTTAATAAGATCCTGTCTCAAAATAAAAAGGGCTAGGAATGTAGGTCAGTGGTAGAGTAGCTACCTAGCATGCTAGAGGCCCTGGATACAATCAGCAGTACTGTCAAAAAATGTTCTCAGTCTCTTTTTCATTTAATTCAGTCCTTTCATTAAATCAGCCAGTTGACATATGCATTTGCCTTCTGCATCATAGTTTGGTAGATGGTGAAAAAAGTTTCAAGATTTAGGAAAATGCAGTCTTCCTTCGTGCTGTGTGTGATTTAAATCAGTGCTAAAATATATAGATGTGGAAACTTGGTTAGCCAAAAAGTTTGTATCAGTGAATATGTACAACTGTGAAAAGGGAAGAAATTAGTTCTATTTGTGTTGTTAGAGAAGACTTCACAGAGGAATAGGTAATCATTGGTGTTTTATTTATCTAATAAATTTTTAAATATGGATGAAATCATGTCTAGGATTTAATAGGGAAAGATGAAAGGAGAATGGGTGTGAGCACAGATAAAATGAGATGACCATTTGATAATTATTGAAGCTTGGTGATAAACAGACCTACCTAACAAAGCCTTTGTCAAAGAGAGAGCAAGTGAGAGGGTTTTGTCCAGAGAACTAAGCCTTGGTGGCTTTGTAGTTTGTTTTTATGCCCTGAACTGATAGCAGCTTTGATCACATCTGGCTATTAATATAATTAGGCACATTGGTAGGCTAGATCTCATCTTAGCCCAGTTCGTGCACCAGGAGGCAAAAAGCAACTTGACATATGATATTAAGATTCTGTTTCTTCAGGAGTCGCTAAATTGATTGAACTGTGGACATCTTTCTTTTGAGGAGTGGGGTGGAAACTGGGGATTTAACCCAGGGGCAATTTACTAAGCTACATCCTCAGCGTATTGTTTTTTTTTTTTTTATTTTGAGACAGAATCTTGTTAAATGTCTCACTAAATTGCTGAGGTTGACCTTAAACTTGCGGTCCTCCTGTCTCAGCCTCCCCGTGCTGGGATTTACAGGTGTGCGCAACCACATCTGGTGGATGTATTTTTTTTTGTACCGGGAATTGAACTCGGGTACTCAAACACTGAGCCATATCCCCAGCTCTATTTTGTGTTTTATGTAGAGATAGAGTCTCACTGAGTTGCTTAGTGCCTCGCCGTTGCTGAGGCTGGCTTTGAACTCACAATTCTCCAGTCTCAGCTTCCCAAAGTGCTGGGATTATAGGCATGTGCCACTGCACCCGGCTGTGGATGTCTTTCTTGATGCACTGATATTCAAAGTGCTCAGGCCAGTAACAGCCTTTCCAGACTTTGTAGCATTTATATTGATCTGGCATGAAATGAAAGTTAAAGTTTAAGAGAAATCACACTTAACAATTTACATTGGCAGAATAGAGCTAACAGTGTTCTACTGATTAAAAATAGGTAATAATCAGCCGGGTGCGGTGATGCTTGCCTGTAATCCCAGCACTTTGGGAAGCTGAGACAGGAGAATCGAGAGTTCAAAGCCTGCTCAGCAACGGCAAGGTGCTAAGCAACTCAGTGAGACCCTGTCTCTACATAAAACACAAAGTAGGGCTGGGGGTGTGGCTCAGTGGTCAAGTACCCCTGAGTTCAATCCCCAGTACTAGGGAGGGAAAAAAAGGTAACAATTGCTTTATTTGAGTACTTGTTACTTTTGGAAAAGAAAAAAACCTGTATATCTTTGGGAAGTCTGAAAGACTGCACCCAAAGCATAATCTTTTAGACTTCCAAAGGCTTAGTGGAGAATGGCAATAATATAAACATTATTTATCTCCACTTCCTGGAAAGACAGTATTAACAATCTAGCTTAAAAAAAATTTCAGTTCAGGGGCTGAGGTTGTGGCTCAGTGGCAGAGCGCTTGCCTTGCACGTGTGAGGCACTGGGTTCGATCCTCAGCACCACATAAAAATAAGTAAACAAAATAAAGACACTGTGTCCATGTATAACTAAAAAATATTTAAAAAAAAAAATTTCAGTTCAGTTCAACTAACATTTTTGAGCAACCTCCAATGTTACAGGCACTAGAGACAACAACTTCCTTACCTTGGAAGCTGTCAGTCTCAGGTTGCAGAGACTGTGAGACACATGTCCAGTAATGAAAGCCATTAATAAGGGTAGAATACCACATAAGGTGGGAACACTAAGGAAGGAATAGTCTCCTTGAGGAATGATTTGGGGTTGGTTCCCAAAGAATGTGCTGTTGGAAGGAGTTCTGAGGAGGAAGAATAAGAGATCTCCAGGAGGCAGAGGGGTTAGCTGTTTGAAGTGTGTGCAAAGGGCAGGGCATGGTGGCACACACCTGTAATCCCAGAGGCTCAGGAGGCTGAGACAGGAGGAGCACAAGTTTCAGACCAGCGTCAGCAATTTAGTGAGGACCTAAACAACTTAGAGAGACCCTCTCAAAATAAAAACTAAAAAGGTCTCTGAAACAAAAGAGTAGTACTGTTTATGAATGGTTGTTGTTGAAAAGTTAAATATACCTCCATGAGTTGGGCATGGTGGTGCACATCTATAATCCCAGTGACTCAGGAGGCTGAGATAGGAGGACTGCAAGTTCAGGCCAGCTTCAGCAATTTAGTGAGGCCCTAAGCAACTTAGTGAGACCATGTACTAAAAAATAAAAAGGGACCAGGCACGGTGGCGCACGTCTGTAATCCCAGCAGCTTGGGAGGCTGAGGCAGGATGATCTCGAGTTCAAAGCCAGCCTCAGCAATGGCAAGGTGCTAAGCAACTCAGTGAGACCCTGTCTCTAAATAAAATACAAAATAGGGCTGGGAATGTGGCTCAGTGGTTGAGAGCGCCTAAGTTCAATCTCTAGTAACCCCCCCAAATTTTTTTTTAATTAAAAATTTAAAAAAGGAGGGGGATGTGGCTTAGTGGTTGAGCACCCCTGGGTTCAGTACTCCCCCTCCCAAAAAAAAGAGGAAAGAAAGAGAGAAAAGAAATATGTGCCAAGGGGTTGGGGTTGTACCTCAGTGGTGGAGTGCTTGCCTAGCATGTGTGAGGTGCTGTGTTCAATTCTCAGCACCACATATTAAAAAAAATGAAATGTGTGAAAAAAATATAGAGACATAGAATGTTTTGATTTATGCCCATTATCTGCTTGAGTTACACTGTTCCCGTTTTTTACAGATGAGGAAAGAAAGGCCCAAGTAAATTACTTTGCCTAAGATCATACTAGTGAAAAGTGGGTTTTCTGACTCCGATTTAATGCTTTTTCATTAAGCATTACATGGCGATATGAAACCTGCCTAACACTGGCCACAAACTGTAAAGAATGAAAAACAAGTTTTTCTCTAATAATTGTGAAATTGCTAGAGAGAAATTTATACATTGTGCTTTTTTATATGTGCAGTGATTTGTTTTTCATGGTTAGGTATTGTTTGTTGCATAAAAACATGTTGAGGGCTGGGGTTGTGGCTCAGTGGTAGAGCGCTTGCCTAGCATGCGTGAGGCACTGGGTTCAATCCTCAGCACCACATATAAATAATAAATGAATAAAATAAAGATCCATCAACAACTAAAAAAAATTAAAAAAAAAAAACATGTTGAATATGATTTTACAATTCAGTGGTAAATTCAAATAAGGCCTAGTTTGTGGAATACCACCATTTCTAACCATGTGTTTTCTCAAAGTGAGTTTAAGCCAAATAAATACGAGAAGAAGAGGGAAATGTGTTTGACATTAGAGCTGCGTAAGCTTGAGCATGGATTTATTTATTTCAACTTCTTTTTGGTACAGTACCTCAGCCAGACCCCAACCAGCCCAAGCCGGAGGGGCGGCAGATGACGCCTGTGAAGGGAGAACCTCTGGGAGTCATCTGTAACTGGCCACCTGCACTGGAATCTGCCCTGCAGCGATGGGGCTCCACCCAAGCCAAGTGCCCCTGTCTGACTGCACTGGACGTGACAGGGAAACCAGTTTACACACTTACATATGGTGAGTTTACTGGAATGCTGATTCTTCTTTTCTAAGA
The DNA here is from genome assembly GCA_004024805.1 of Geosciurus inauris. NCBI lineage: Eukaryota > Metazoa > Chordata > Mammalia > Rodentia > Sciuridae > Geosciurus > Geosciurus inauris. The sequence continues at coordinate 44,179 of PVHX01005101.1, read as the reverse complement.
GTTCCTCAGAAAATTATGGATAGTATTTTTATCTTGATATTTAGCAGTTGCTGGTCATTATGTTTTAAAGGATCTTGTCAATTATTTAATAGGATCCTAAATTCTAAGTGAAGCTATTGCAAAATATTTTCATTTGCTGAAGTGACATTTGCAAGCCAGCTAATGTATAAAAGACAACAAAAAGGAGAGAGAGATTGTGGAGCTGGGGTTGTGGCTTAGTGGTAGAGCGCTTGCCTAGCATGTGTGAGGCATTGGGTTTGAGTCTCAGCACCACATATAAATAAATGAATAAAATAAAGGTCCATCCACATCTAAAAATAAAAATAAAAAAAGGGAGATTGTAGATCCACTGTTTTAAAATTAAAAGGAATATTAGAAAAATGGTCAGTATTCATAATGTATGGAGAAAATTAGAAAGTTTTATCTAAAAATTGAAACTTACTGCTTTTTTTAGATCTTTATCCTTCATTTTGCTTTTAATAGGCACAAAATTCTATGATGAACAAAAAATCAGTACTTGTAAATTTAATTTTGCATTCCTTGTAAAATTTGTGTTTGTCTACTTTTTTTTAGTACTGGTTGTTATATTCAGGGTTTCAGGCATGCTAGGCAGGTGCCTGCCACTGATATACATCCCCAGCCACTAAAGTACCCCCCCTCTTTTGAAATAACTTCAAGAGAAATGGAGTCAATCTTGTATTGTGAGATTTTGTGCTAAATTTATTCAAACAGGTTAATAAATAAACTTTTCCCGTTTAAATAAATTAAACTTTTCCCGTTTCCACAGACATTATCTATTGACCTAGACTGAAAATAGTTTTTGAGGAAAAATAAGTGTTTGTTTAAAAGAATTTGCAGGTTGAACTAGTTCAAACTTTGGATGGCCCTCTGAAAAAGTTGTACATAAAAATAACATCTATTTAAAATAACATTGGGGCTGGGGTTATGGCGCAGTGGTAGCGTGCTCGCCTAGCACGCGTGAGGCACTGGGTTCTATCCCCAGCACCACATAAAAATAAAATAAAGATATTCTGTCCACCTACAACTAAAAAATAAATATTTAAAATAAAATAACATTATTTCTTTTTCACCTTTCTGATGACTTAAAGTAAGTATTTCTAAGACTTGTTGAGGGGAGAGAATAGTAGGAAATTGGAAAGAAAAAGATTTTTTTTTTCTTTTTGCCAAAATAGTTTTAGCGTTCACCTCAGAAGTTGTATACTAATTTCATTCACATAATTCTTTAAAAAGTCATTTAGCTGGCCAGAGCCTTACATTTTTATTTAACATCCATGAATATATTCATGTTTCCTATAATCAGTTTCCATTTTATTGTGAGTTTATACAGACTTACAATGGCATGAAACGTTCAATCATTGGAGTCTTATCTTTTTTTTTTTTTTTTTTTTTGGCACCAAGGATTGAACCCAGGGGCACATGAGTCACATCCCCAGGCCTTTTTATATTTTGAGACAGGGTCTCACTGAGTTACTTAGGGCCTTGGTAAGTTGCTGAGGCTGGTTTTGAAATTGTGATCCTCCGGCCTCTGCCTCCCAAGCTTCTGGGATTACAGGTGTGCACCACTGTACCCTGCTGAGTGTTACCTTTGCTTTCCTGTTACCTCATGTATCTGATAGCACCTACATGAGTGATGCTTCAGAAGAAGCTCAGTTCTGCAAAACAAAAAATTATTTCCTTCCCTGAAAATGTGATGATCTCACATCAGGTTATTCCTAAGGATATTCATATTACTTCAGAAAAGAAGTAAAGGTGATATTTATGTGGTTTCATAATGATACTTTTTTTTTTGGTACTGGAGATTGAACTCAGGGGCACTTGACCACTGAGCCACATCCCCAACCTCAACTCAGTGAGACCCTGTTTTATGTAGAGACAGGGTCTCACTGAGTTGCTTAGTGCTGGGATTACAGGCTTGCGCCACCTCGCCCTGCTCATAATGATACTTTTAAGATGACATGTTAGCAGGGCGCGGTGGCACAAGCCTATAATTCCAGCACTTAGGGAGGCTGAGACAGGAGAATCGCTAGTTCAAAGCCAGCCTCAGCAAAGGCGAGGCTCTAAGCAACTCAGTGAGACCCTGATCTACAGAAAACACAAAATAGGGCTGGGGATGTGGCTCAGTGGTTGAGTGCCCCTGAGTTCAATCTACAGTCCCCCCCCCCCCAAAAAGATGACATGTTAATGAAAATTCTTTCAACTGTCTTTTGCTCTTTTTTGTTGTTAGTTTTGCTACTGTTGTTGTAAGGCTTAAGCCTACCTACCTCCTATAAACTAGAGTGACATTTTTATTTTAAGGCAGGACTAGGTCTTATAAACTAGAAAAAATATAAAGCTTTGGGGGTACTTATTTTATGTTGGGTGAGGGGTGGTACTTAATAGAATCCATCAATTAGAAGTAGCCATTGTCTTAGTCACCTTGGTTAACTGAATGCTCTCTTGTTGAAACAGGCTTGGTTTTTTTTTTTTTTTTTTTTCCTATGTGACTCCTCTTTTTCCAGGGAAGTTGTGGAGCAGAAGTTTGAAGTTGGCCTACACACTGCTTAATAAACTGGGTACCAAAAATGAACCTGTGTTAAAACCTGGAGACAGGGTAATTGATTTTTTGGTTTTAGAAAAATGATGTTTATTGTTTTCTAACATGCACCTTTTGGGGATCTTTTGTTTGTTTTTTGTGATACTGGGGATTGAACCCAGGACTTTGCTGCTAAACTACATCACCAGTCTGTACCTTCGGAGTTTTAATGTACAATAGGAAAATTTATGTAATTCTTATTCTTAGAAAACAAAAATGGTTTAGTTTAACCCACATTAGCCCAGTGCCAGGTAATGGTTCTTGCATTCAGAGATTGAGTACAGATCATATGTCCCTTTTTGAGGCTGCTCATTTGTAAACTCTTGAGGTGCAAATAAAAATGAAACCTAAGTTTTTCTGGAAATAAAATGTTTTTTCATTATTTTTTTGTACTGGGTGTTGAACTCGGGTGCTTTACCACTGAACCACATTTCCACCCCTTTTTATTTTTTAATTTTTTTTTGGTACTGGGGATTGAACTCAGGGGTACTCCACCACTGAGCCACATCCCCAGCCCTATTTTGTGTTTTATGTAGAGACAGGGTCTCACTGAGTTGCTTAGTGCCTCCCCGTTGCTGAGGCTGGCTTTGAACTCGTGATTCTCCTGTCTCAGCCTCCCTAAGTGCTGGGATTACAGGCTTGAGCCACTGTGCCCGGCTCCTTTTTATTTTTTATTTTGAGATAGGGTCTTGCCAAGTTGCTGACACTGACCTTGAACTTGTGATCCTCTTGCCTCAGCCAAGTTGCTGAATGACAGGTGTGCACCACATACCTGGCTTAATAAACTTTTCTATCTAGAGGGATCCACTACATTTATTTTATTGCTTTAGTCCTGTACTAAAGTAAATTGCCTTGGGTTTCCTAAGTAATTACTACTTAAGGCAAGTTGCTTACTGTTAAATCACCAATAAAATTAACTGAAAAATGTTTATGATAATGATGATGAATTACTTTTTTTTTTGGTACTGGGGATTGAACTCAGGCGTACCTGACCACTGAGCCACATTCCCATCCCTATTTTGTGTTTTATGTAGAGTCAGGGTCTCACTGAGTTGCTTAGCGCCTCGTCCTTGCTGAGGCTGACTTTGAACTGGCAATTCTCCTGTCTCAGCCTCCCAGAATGTGGGGATAATAGGCGTGCGCCACTGTGCCCAGTGAATTACATTTTTATTTGCCAAAATGCATAGTATAATCATGAGAATGATGGAAATCTTTTTAGAGTTTTTTTGTTCTTCTCAATAACTTAATGTCCTCTAGAGCAGTGCCTAATAGTTCGATTTATTGTGTTGACAATAAATATATCCCTTAGGGAGCAATATTGAAAGAGTTACTATATTTGTATTCCTCTATTATTGAATGTCTTTTTGCATTTTAGGTAGCCCTGGTTTACCCCAACAATGATCCAGTCATGTTTATGGTAGCTTTTTATGGATGTCTCTTGGCAGAAGTGATTCCAGTGCCAATAGAGGTACCTCTTACCAGAAAGGTAACATTGCTAAATTAAGAGAAATGTAGCCCAGTGTAACACAACAGGCATTAGGTTCTTGTTGGATTAGTTGATGTAGTCACAACATTGAAAGCAACTGACTGTTTTCTGAAGTGCTTATTTTCTCTTTCTGGAAACATGAAAGTTGTAGAAAATTAATGTAATATTTTCAAGTATCCTACAAAGAACAACTAGGATAGTTTTTTTTCCCCTTTTGATAGTACTGAAAATTTAACCCAGTAGTAAAACTGAGCTATATCCTCAGCCCTTTTTAATTTTTATTTTGAGATAGGATCTTGCTAAGTTGACCAGACTGACCTCAAACTTGCAATCCTATTGCCTTGGCCTTTGAAGTCGTTGAGATAATAGGCATGTACTACCACACCCAGCTAAGATAGAATTTTTAAGAATTTTTATAGTAATTGTATATCATTGAAAAAGTCAGGGAGACGTTGTTGTTGTTGTTGTTGTTTTGTGCCAGGGATTGAACCCAGGGTGCTTAATCTCTAAGCCACATCTCTAGCCCTTTTTACTTTTTATTTTGAGATAGAATCTCACTGAGTTGCCTAGGACCTCACTGAGTTGCTGAGGCTGGCCTTGAACTTGTAGTCCTCCTGCCTCAGCCTCCCGAGTCACTGGGATTACAAGTGTATGCTAAAAAGGAGGGTGATGCAGTGGTGGCATGAGTTATACTCTAGATTACAGCATTTTGCTTTGACAACACATCAGTCCTATTAAATGGAAGACTACTAACAAATTTCTATGTTTTATTAAATGATTTCTTAATGAGCTGTTTACCCTGATTTTCTCATGCCATTTATTAATGAGAGTTGTCAGAGATGAAAATAGTGGATAATGTGGATTTATAAGAAAAAATATTCTTTGAAAGAAATAAAAACAAATTGGTAACATTTATGAAGTTGGTCAGAAAATTATACAGTTCTTCAGTTATTAAGTTGGCAATATTTATGTGGTTTCATAATGATGTTCTTCAGATGACATGTTAATGAAAGTTCTTTAAACTATCTTCTGATATTTTTTGTTATCAGTTTTGCTACTGTTGTCATAAGATGTAAGCCTACCTTCTTTAAAATAGAATAATAAAAGGAATACATGGATTTGGTATAATTACACCTTGACTTTCATTGTAAATTTGGACACTGGTATACATTTACATTACTTATTTTTTTCTGACATGAATTACCTTCCTTGTAATGTGGGATAGGGCTAGGGGATGACAACTGTGTTAGCATTTATTTCATTTGCCTGAAAAAATATCATTGATGACCCTTGAATAGAATGGTCATATTTAGCTAGTAGAATTCATAATTAGCAATGTCAGGTTAATAATATATTTGTTTTATGCTTAGGAAATCATTGTGCTGTAGAAATTATTTGGAAGAATATATTGTCACTGGATTTTGACATTTGCCATATATTGGTGGGGCTTCAGTGCTGTCATATAAGTGCCAGAGCATTATGAAGTGCTAGATTTGGGGCTCACATTCACTCCCCTACTGTGCTTATTATCTTTCCTCCACAGGATGCCGGAGGTCAGCAGATTGGCTTCTTGCTAGGAAGCTGTGGTATTGCCTTAGCTCTAACCAGTGAAGTTTGTCTAAAGGGTCTGCCAAAAACGCAGAATGGAGAAATTGTACAGTTTAAAGGTGAGTAATACTTGTACCCAAATTACTAGTTAATAATTAAAACCGAATGCTTTAATTAGCATTTTAACTTAGTAACAACTAAGTACTTTACATATATTTTCTTATTTAATTCTTATAATCTTATAAAGTAGGTCCATTATTATCTCCATTTTCAGGTAAAGAAACTGAGAAACAGGCTAAGTAATTTATCCAAAGTTACAGCTAATAAATAGCAGAACAGCAATTTGAACCCTGTCTGATTCTACACTCTTAACCTTTATGCTTCTAGTTGAGAAAAGTTACCACTCTATATTAAAAGCTAAACGTAGAGACAGATGATAAACAACTAATGTCAGTGGCCTTCCACTGCCAAATTGACCTCCCCATTGTTGAAGTAATGCCAAGTCCTGGAATTAGCATGTGGAACTATTATACTGCATATTTTATTGATTATAAAAATTGCCTTAATTTGGTCTCTTGGTATTTAAAATGACTAATTCAGTGTAAATTCCTTCCTTCATGGTTTAGGCGATTGAATTTATACTATGACTTTGATTTAGGTTGGCCTCGGCTCAAGTGGGTTGTAACAGACTCCAAGTACCTTTCAAAGCCACCCAAAGATTGGCAGCCTCACATCTCTCCTGCTGGTACAGAACCAGCATACATTGAGGTAAGTCATGAGACTGTAAACATTCTTAAGCTTTCCTTTGGCCTGAGTTGCAGGGATTTTTTGGTTTGTTTTTGTTTTTTAAATTGTGGTGCTAGTGATTAGTTGCATTTTTCCTGGTAAAAGATCCTCTTCTGGGACTGTACTGGGAATGGTGGTGCATACCTGTAATCGCAGCAGCTTGGCAGACAGAGGCAGGAGGATAGAAACTCAAAGCCAGCCTCAGCAACTTAGCAAGGCCCTGAGCAACTTAGTGAGAACCTATCTCAAAATAAAAAATACAAAGGCCTGGGACTGGGGCTCAGTGGTTATGCCCCTATATTAAATCCATGGCACCAAAAAAGAAAAAAAGATTCTCTTACTTTGAGATTAACATCTGTGGGCTTGTACCTTGTAGTGGACTTTCTATTTGAAATATTTTTATCATAAATATTAATTTAAGAAAAAGCAAAGAAATTGATTCTTTGTGTGAGAAGTTATAAAAAATCTAGAGAACTACAAAGGTTTAAGAAATGATTTATTTTTTAAATATATATTTTAGTTGTTGATGGACCTTTTTATTTTATTTACTTATTTACATGTGGTGCTGAGAATCAAACCCAGTGCCTCACACATGCCAAGCAAGCACTCCACCACTGAGCCACACCCTAGCCCCAAGAAATGATTTATTAGCAGAGAAATTTATTTGTTGATCTTATAGGTGAGTCAGGAACAAGGTTATGGAAAAATGAGAAGGGAAAATATCTGCTTGAAAAGAACAAGTTCAACAGATGAAAGATAAAGAGCAAGAAGAAACAGATAGGGTTTGGTATTGAAGGTTAGTATAGGAACTTGATTGCATGGCAAAATGATCTAGTTGTGGGATCAAGTCTTCCTGTATACCAGGTATCAGGCTAAATGCTTTAAAGTTATTATGTCATTGAGTCTGAACTTTTATTATAAAACATGCTTTCTAGATGAGGAGACTGAGACATAAAACTTGAGTAACTGACCAAATATTATATGACCTAAAAATTGCAGAGTGGGACTCAACTGGTTGAATTCTGAAGTTGTACCTTTCATTCCCTTGCATCCCATCCTGCTTGAGACATATTCTGACCAGCTGTCTGCTAAATTAATGAATAAGCAAATCAGTAATTTTTTCGTTCAATCTCCTGTACCAAAAATAAAAAATAAAAACAAATTAGTGTTCAACTCTTCTTTTTTAAAATTTTTAGTTGTAGATGGACACAATATCTTTATTTGTTTATTATTATGTGGTGCTGAGGATCGAACCCAGTGCCTCACGCATGCGAGGCAAGCGCTCTGCCACTGAGCCACCACCCCAGCCCAGTGTTTACCTCTTAATCTGTATTATATCGTAGAGCTGACAGGGCTCATCATTCCATTCTCCTTAAAACTGTAGTCACGGGCTTCCTGGATTGTTCTCTCTCATTCTTCAACCTTCACTGACCGTACTGTTTTTCAGTCTTCTTCATTGGTTCCTCCTAAAAAGTTGAGGGCCCTTACTTAGGTCTCTGGCCTTATGTAGAACTACTATTTTTAGGCTCCTGTTCCCATGAATTAACTTGAAATTCTTACTTGAAGACCCTCTTATTACCTATAGGACTCTGCTACTGAATTTAAAGTAGTGTACATAAAAGGAATATGCTGAAGCGTTGTCAGCAGGAGAGTAATGAATGAGTTTGTTATAAGATATATCTAGATTAGTTGGGTTATGAAAAAAAAGACCAGCTTTTACAATTATCTAGGTAAGTCCAAGGTTGTTAGTAGAAACAAAGGGAAGTAGATAGAGTTGCAAAACAATAAGTAGAACAGACAAGACTGATACCAAAGAAGGAGAAGGCAAGACATACTCTGGTTTCTGTCTTGTGGTTACCTGGGTTGATGGCGGCATCCTTCACAAGATAGAAAAGAAGTTTTCATGGGCGGAAGTGAAATAATGAATGCAGTATTTGATACATTGAGTTTCACAGGACTAGGGGCCCTCCAGGGGAATACTGGACACGTCTGGATCTCTGAAGAGAGGCCTGGGTGGAGATAGAGAATGAGGAGTCATCAGGAATGCAGTACTCTGATGGAGTAGGGTGAAAAGAAAAGGAAAGAGAGTTGAACTCTGAGGAAGCACCAACATTTAAGGGTTTATCAGAGACTATGGAGGAAGAAACAGGAAACTAGAAGAGGAAAGATGACCAATGCCAAGGAAGGAGACAATGTCAAAAGAGTAGTCAAATATACAGGAAGTTCTGGTTAAAGTACAAAAAAAGACACCCCCCTTTTCCTCTTTCCTTTTCTTTTTTTTAACAGTACTGGGGATCAAACCCGGATACTCTGTCACTGAGCTACATTCCTTGTCCCCCAGTCCTCCACCCCCTTTTATTTGGTACTGGGGGTTGAACTCAGGAGAACTGAACCATATCCCCAGCCACTTTTTGTATTTTCATTTAGAGACAGGGTCTCACTGAGTTGCTTAGCACTTTGCTGTGGCTGAGGCTGGCTTTGAACTTGCCATCCTTCTGCCTCAGCCTCCTGAACTTCTGGGATTATAGGTGTGCGCCACCATGCCCAGCCTCCCAGCCCTTTTTCTTTCTTTTTTGGGGGGGTTACTGGGGATTGAACTCAGGGATACTCGATCACCAAGCCATATCCCCAGCCCTATTTTGTGTTTTATGTAGAGACAGGGTCTCACTGAGTTGCTTAGCGCCTGGCTATTGCTGAGGCTGGCTTTGAACTGGCGATTCTCCTGTCTCAGCTTCCCAAAGTGCTGGGATTACAGATATGCACCACTGCACCCAGCTTCTTTCTTTCTTTCTTTCTTTTTTTTTGGTACCAGAGATTGAACTCAGGGGCACTCGACCACTGAGCCACATCCCCAGCCCTATTTTGTGTTTTATGTAGAGACAGAGTCTCACTGAGTTGTTTAGCGCCTCACTGTTGCTGAGGCTGGCTTTGAACTCGAGATTCTCCTGTCTCAGCCTCCTTAAGTGTATTTCTTATTTCGGAGACAGAATCTTGCTCAGTTGCCAAGGAGTGACTGCAATTACAGGCATGTTGCCACCATGCTTGGCTGCAAAATGTCCTTTTGATTTAATAATCAATAAAGCTGATAGCTGGGTACAGTGGGGCACACCTATAATCCCACTGACTTGGGAGGCCGAGGCAGGAGGATTGCAAGTTCAAGGCCAGCCTGACCATTTTAGCAAGACCCTACGCAAATTAGTGAGACCTTGCCTTAAAATAAAAACTAAAAAGGGATGGGATGTGACTCAGTGCTAAGTGCCCCTGTGTTCAATCCTTGGTACAAAAAGAAGAAAAGTTGATGATCTTGGTAAAAAAAAAAAAAAAGCAACTTGAAGGGAATATTAAGAATAAAAACAAATTACAATTAAATGATTTGTAGGAATAAATACGTCATTCATTTATAGATGTGCCCATATAAAACTTGGTGCTTCTAATGGATAGAAACCACACACCTTTAACTCTGGGTGCTGTGCTTGACATATATGGTTGATACACCACATTGGGAGTTATGCTTTGAGGATTCAACCTACCATGGTCAAAACTATTCAGGAAAAAATCATATCTGAACATGTACGGATGTTTTTCTTTTGTTTGTTTGTTTGTTTGTTTGTTTGTTTGTTTTTGGTGTTGGGAATTTAACCCAGGGACATTCCATCATTAAATTACATGCTCAATCCTTTTTATTTTTTTATTTTAGACAGGTTGTCACTAAGTTACTGAGGCTGGCTCATACTTTTTTTCTTGTCGTTATTCTCTTAGAACTAATCCCACATGGATACTGAAGGACAACTGTATTTGGTATTCTGCTTTTATTAATGCAGCTGAAGTTACTGCTTTTGGCTTTTTTTTTTTTTTAGCAGCCACTTCATACTTACAACTAATTAAACTTTTAAGTCTTTTTCATACATACATTTGTTGAGCTTTGTCATCCCCCAATTCTATCTTTATATGATTAGAATTTGGAATCCAAGTGCATACTCTTAATTATTAATATTCAGTAAATTAAATTGAGCCCACTATGAATGTTTACCTGGGTTTTGGTTTTGGATTCTAGTTTTGTAATTTAAAATAACCCCTTTTATTGTGTTTCTTATATTTTTGTTCTTGTTTTATTTTTCTAGTATAAAACAAGCAAAGAAGGGAGTGTAATGGGAGTTACAATGTCCCGGCTTGCAATGTTGTCTCACTGCCAAGCTCTGTCACAGGCCTGCAATTATTCTGAAGGTCAGCCCTCATCCTATGACTGCCCTGATTGTTAGCCTCAGATACATGTGACTATGAGCAGAGTGCTCAGTGATTGTATTCCTTTTAATGATTCAAGGGAAAATGTTCTAAGAGACATTCTTGGTTTGCTTTTATTTTCTTCTTATTTGCAAATATGCTGTAACTTAAAGGAATTAGAATTCTGGGCAAACCAAATACATAAAACATGATTTCTAGAGTACAGAAATAGAAAACCCTAATTAAAACCAAGTGTTTATTAGCTGTGGGGTCTCTGGTTTCTCCATTTTCCTGAGTATAAAGAACTGGTCCCTATACATTTTGAGTCAAATTTAGTTAACCAAACAGTACAGATTAAAATGCAAGTAAGTTTCTGTAGTGCCAAACTTAATATGTTGATAGATACATATTGTATAACTACTGTTTCCTTTAGAATGTTCTTTACAATATTAATTTGTGTTTATTTTCCTTTTGCAAAATGCAGCAAATTAATGTATGTTCATTATAGAGCAATGTTCTTATCTGATTAAAAAATGTATATAATTGGAGTAATCAAAATGCCCCAAAATAGAGATTGATAAAATTATAGTGCATTCATATAATGGATTATACCCTGAGGTAGTAAAACTCATGTTCCTGAATATTAAAGCTATAGAAAAATTGTTTCAGTATATCTTTAAGTGCAAAAACCGAAAGTAGATATAGAGCTGTGGACACCAATTTTGTTATGTTTAATTATGTATATGTAAATCTATCTACAAGTTTATGTGTATATAGACATAGTGTATATATACATGCACACACACTCAGACACACATTTTTTATTTCTCTAGAGAGCATAATTTTTTACATATATTTGTGGAAATTCCAAAGTTTCAAAAATTAAGTATGTGTTCTTTGTATAATTAGGAAAAAAATCTGGAAGAAGTGCCTAAGTGATAAGGAGTTTCTAGTGTCTGCTGTGACCTTATAACATCACTCTGTTATCAGTCCTCCAGCCAGTTTGTGGGGACCTCACACAGTCAGAAGACCTTGAGAGTTCTTAATCACTTCTCTAAAAGCACCACATCAGTTGTTTAGTAGAGGCAAGTGATGTGATTTTGTTGCTTAACATTAAAGATTGTTTCTTTGTGTTCTTTCCTGTTTTTTTTTCCCCCTGTTTTAGGAGAAACAGTAGTAAATGTTTTAGACTTTAAGAAGGATGCTGGGCTGTGGCATGGCATGTTTGCGGTAAGCTACTTAGAATTAAGGCCTTTAGCGTAAGTTATACTTAATATTAAAGCCATAGATCATCTCTGTGTTTCTTTTGTATTTAAGCCCCCAAAAGATCAATAATATATTCTGGAGTACATCTAACCTTTCCATTGCACAAAATGTATTGAATGATTGCTATGCATAAACTACATGCTCCAACTAAAGAAGAGAGTAATAAGGTAGATGGGGTATTTTCTGTAATAGAGGAACAGGTGGCATGCTGTGAGTGTTAGAAAAAGATGACTTCCTTCTGACCCTGGGCATTGAGGCAGTTGTTATGGAAGAGATAACATCTGAATTGGACTTTGAAAGACAGGTAAATGTCAGCCATGTAGAGATTTAGGGGGATAGAGGTAGAGAGAGTTGATATTTCATGTGGGAAAGCTACCTTATATAACATGACATGTAGGAGAGAGAAAACGTATGAGATCCTAGAGTGGAAAAGGAACTCAGGGAGCATCATCCAACTTCCTTAGATACTACAAGAGTCAGAGCAGAAATGAAGCCTGAGGAATAGGTCACCCAGTGTCCCCTAAATTAGGAAGAGCTTTATTCCTTGAGTGTACCTACTGCCTTATTATTTTTTTTCCATTTCTTTTTTTTTTTTTTTTTTTTTAATCAGAAGTTAAAAAACTCTTGCAAGAAGTTGAGGGGAATCTCCTTCCTGTAATACAAAGTGCAAGATAAATACATAATGTGAAGAATTAGCTATAAACACTCTTTTTCCTAAAACCAAATTTTGTCACCAGAGCTAGAAAATTAAGGAAGGAAATGGTATCTTTACAATGCTGTCTTGGATTTTTTGGGTCACTTAGGTGGTGAGCATAGTGGCCAATCTAAATACTAAGACTTGATTATTCTGTTCAGCTGGGCCTCTGGGCACAGAAGATCCTGGTTATGTTTGGTTTGGGTGGCAGGAGAGACACCAAACTGCATGACCCTCAACTCCCTCAGCTTTATCTAAACAGACACTGAACAAGTCTCGCCACCTGTGAGAAACAGGGAAAATGATTTTTTTGCTTTGTAATACCCACCCCGCTGGTCATGATAGCACATGCCTGTAATCCCAGTGGCTCGGGAGGCTGACACAGGAGGACTGCAAGTTCAAAGCCAGCCTCAGCAAAGCAACTCAGTGAGACTCTGTCTCTAAACAAAATACAAAAAAGGACTGGGGATGTGGCTCAGTGGTTGAGTGCCCCTGAGATCAATCCCTGGTACCAAAAAACAAAACAAAACAAAAAACACCCACCTCTTTGTGGGCAAGTAAGAGCATGACAAAAGCACTTGGTGGGTTGGAGGGAACTTTGGCTATATCTCTGACATTTAAAAGACATCTACCATGGTCAGAAAAAGTAATGGTGCATGCCTATAGTCAGTCCCAGCAACTCGGGAGGCTGAGGCAGGAGGATCATGAGTTCAAAGCCAGCCTTAAGCAACTTAGCCAGACCCTGTCTCAAAATAAAAAGGGTTAGGGATATGGCTCAGTGGTTAAGCACCCCTGGGTTTGATCCTCAGTAGCATCAAAACAACAACTACCTTCTGATCCAGCCAGCAGTGCTATTTTTCTGTCTACTTTAGAGAAACACTTGTGCTTGAGACTAGGGAAGTGATTACAGATATATTCCTTGAAACATTGTTTCTAATAGCAAAAATGTATCATTAAGAGGGAAATGCCTAGATTGTGATATAATCATACTATGGAGTACTACACAGCAGTTCACAAAGAATTATGTAGCACTGTTGTACTGATTTACATAGATTTATCTCTGAAACGAGGAAAAAAGGAAGTTACAAATAGAGGTATTCTGTGATGCCTGTTATTTAAAATACTTTATATTTCTTTGGGAACAAATACACACACACACACATATATATATAAATGCATTGAAAAAGTACTGGAAGTATACATACATATCAAATTCATAATTGTGTTCATCTTTGGGGATAGAAGAGAGAACCAGGTTAAAGAGGAGGTACCAAAGGAAATTCAACCCTATCCTGAATATATCAAAGATTGTTTTTTGAAGAGCTTGTATTTGAATACTTCTGTAATTAAAATTGTTAACTGAATTGAAGTATTTGATATTGATTGCCTTTTATCTTTTTTTGCTTTTCAGAATGTAATGAATAAGATGCATACAGTTAGCGTACCCTACTCTGTTATGAAGACCTGTCCTCTTTCTTGGGTCCAGAGAGTTCATGCCCACAAAGGTAGACACAGCATCTAAGCTTTAATTATATGACTGGGTGAATTTAAATTTCTGGAACTTCAGGGGTTTTTTCATTGCCCCTGTAGAGACACATTTCTGTGTATTGGTGACTTAACAAATGTTAGAGTGCAGTTACTATAGAATTAGGTATGTTTCTGTTTCATTTCAGTGATATTCTTTCTTAAGAATTTAGATGAATTTGCACAAATTTGAGTCCAGAATTAGATATATTTCATGCTGTGGTGTCCAAAATTTCCTTGACTAGGATACTGTGACCTATTTAGAGGTCACAGTGAGCAAACAATTATATATCCAGTCAGTTTTAGAAATGTGGTGCTTTCTTCCTCTGAGTAGCTAGCACAGTCTCTTTGAAACCTGTGCCATTTTCTTCAAGTAAGAATTTTGATCCCCCAAATACATACAAGCATTTATATTATAGTATATTAAACATATACCAAATTTGGCAAATGTGTATGCTAACTTTATTTAAACCTTTTGAATTTATAGCCAAAGTAGCTTTAGTAAAATGTCGAGATTTGCACTGGGCTATGATGGCACATCGGGACCAAAGGGATGTGAGCCTGAGTTCTCTCCGAATGTTAATTGTAACTGATGGAGCGAATCCCTGTGAGTATTTCTGGTGTGTGGGCATAGGAATATCTTTTCCTTTCCTTTGGTGGGTTAGGTTTTTATTTCCTTTTCTGAGTTTTTATTGTTGTTGTTAACATCTGTACTAAGATATAATTAATGTACCATAAAACTTACTCACTTAAAGTGTACAATACAGTGTTTTTGTTATCTTCACAGAGTTACACAACCATCACCGTGACCTAGGTTTAAAACTTTTTTTGGTACCAGGAATTGAACCCAGGGCACTTAACCACTGAGCCACATCTCCAGCCCTTTTTTATTTTTTATTTCAAGACAGAATCTTGCTAAGTTACTTGGAGCCTCACTAAGTTTTGGGGGCTGGTCTCAAACTTGCAATCCTTCTGCCTCAACCTCCTGAGTTGCTGTGATTACAGGTGTGAGCTACCATCCCTGGCTCCTTTTTTAATTTTTTGAGACAAGGTTTCACCAAGTTGCTTAGGGCCTCACTAAGTTGCCAAGGCTGGCCTCAAACTTACAGTCCTCCAGCCTCAGCTTCCCAAGTTGCTGGGATTACACACGTGTGCCACCACTGCTGGCAATGGATCTATAAGCTTTTTAAACCACTCCTTGCTCATTTGTGTCTTTTCTATCATGTGACTGTGGGTATTCCTTAGATATAAGATTTACCAAGTTTATTTGTTATGACCAAGTATGTGAACTTTATATAAATTCTCCTAAGCAGCACACCAAAGGAGTTTGCAAAAACTTGTAGAGATCTTACTATTATGCCCTACTTTTCCTTGTTAGCACAAACATCCTATTTTTCCACATTGTAGAATCAGGTAGATTTTTATAAGTAATTACATTGATAATCCTGATTTAAAATACAGACACAGGATTGAGTTTAATAAGAAAAAGTCAGAGGATATCTCATAGAAAGTAGAACTAAGCCAAGACTGCATTGCATGGCTATCCTAATTAATTCAGGAAGGGTTGCTAAATTAGGAACTGGCTGCATGTTGCCTGCAATGCTGTCTCTGATATTGATTACTTTGTTAGGCATATTCTTACTCCAAGTTATAACTTTAAATAAAGTTAGTGACCTTTGATGGCTGGATGAGCATTAATTCATCATTGAAATCTTCAAACTACTAAAGGTGCACTAATATATTTTTATGGAGTGAATGGTGTACGATGTGAATGTCAGCTTCCCACTCTTTACTAGTTTCATGCAGTTAATGAGAATTATATCAGCTTTCATTTGATATTTTCCACCTCATTAGGGTCTGTGTCATCCTGTGATGCCTTTCTGAGTCTGTTCCAAAGCCATGGACTGAAACCCGAGGCCATCTGTCCATGTGCTACATCTGCCGAAGCCATGACTGTAGCGATCCGCAGGTACTATTCAGGATGTCAGATCCTCTTGATATGTGTTACAACTTGGATGAAATGTACAGTTTTTACCAGGTGATGAAAAGGAATACTGACTAATTTTCTGCTTCATAAAACCTGTAAGCAAAAAGTACCTCGTAAAATAGTTGGAAACATCTCATTTATTTTTTCCACTGTTTCCCAAAGTATGTCCACTAAACTGATAATTTAATTATACTCATCTCGTATGTGTGAATTAATTCTTTTTCTGTGTTGTTTTGCTCTTTTGAATCTTTAGTTAGCAGTCGAGACTAGAAATAGGCTGTTCTTGGTTGTGGCATAAGTATGGAACAATACATTTGTAATACACCTGAGATTAGTATATGCTTAATAGCCAATTAAAACTTAATTTGCTTTTTCAACCTGATTGAAGGTTGACTATGTTTTATACATATAAATTTGGTATACTTTTGGTAAAGAAAAATGGAATTTATTTTGTTTTATAGCCAGAGGAAATTTGTGTTCCTGCACATTTATATTTTTCTCTTGATATGATTTAATTTACCGAACTTTATCTCCCCCTCCCCCCCAGGCCTGGAGTTCCAGGAGCTCCTTTGCCAGGAAGAGCCATTCTCTCAATGAATGGATTGAGCTATGGGGTAATACGGGTTAATACTGAAGATAAAAATTCAGCACTGACAGTCCAGGATGTGGGGCATGTAATGCCTGGTGGTAAGTTGTAAGGAGTACCACTTAGGTTTTCATAAAGATATGTCATCAGAGATAGTAGGGCCTGATAAAATAAGAGGTTCAAAACCAGGAATCCTAAAAACAGTACTTACATAATTCATTTCTCTAAGCTTCTTGATCAGTCAAGTAGATAGAATTATGGTGATCATTCCACAGTATTATATTACTTATCAACTGTGAAGGTTTCCATTATACTTCTTCACTTGGAAAACTAAGTTCTGAGTGATACCAGAGTTGCCTGGTTATCACTATCATTGCCAAGCCTTTGGAACTGGCAAAAAGTTAGCACATACTGTTTTCATGAGTATTTGAGTTTGACCTGTCAAGGGGTAACACTTAATTCATTTAACCTATTTATTTGAACTTTTTTTTTCCTTGTAGTGCTGGAGATTGAACCCAGGGCCTTGTACATATGAGGCAAGCACTCTACCAGCTGAGCTATATCCCCAGCCCATGATCATTTTTAAATACATCACCCTCCTTAAATTTTGGATAGTTTCAGGGTTATTTTTACCATTTCTCTTGGTATTCCTTTTGTTTTTTTAAATAGTGCTGGGAATTGAACTCGGGGCCTTATGCATGTTAAGCAAGTGTTCTACCACCAAGCTACATTCCTTAGTCCAACTTGGTATTCTTAATGCCACTTAGTAAATGTGAAACTCTCCTTGGGCCCACAGGATAAAAGTCATTATTTTGCAAAGATTTTCCAGAGTCTCTGTCTCTTACCTTTTTTGTGCATTAGGGATGATGTGCATTGTGAAACCAGATGGACCTCCTCAACTCTGCAAAACAGATGAAATTGGAGAAATCTGTGTTAGCTCCAGAACTGGAGGCATGATGTACTTTGGCCTTGCTGGTGTGACCAAAAATACATTTGAGGTACATAATGTTAACATCTCATTGGGAAAATGTTTTTGTGTTTTTTTTTTTTTTAAATATTTATTTTTTAGTTGTAGGTGGACAGGATCAGGATATCTTTATTTTACTTTTATGTGGTGCTGAGGATCGAACCCAGCGCCTCCCGCATGCTAGGCGAGCATGCTACCACTGCGCCATAACCCCAGCCCCTCATTGGGAAAATGTTTGATGAGTTCACATGTTAGTGGGGCAGATCCTCTAGCTAATGGGACATAGGAGAACATAGTAGTTGAGGGTGTGTATTCTGGTGCTAGATGCCTATGGTCAAATCCTGACTCCACCACTTTCTGACTGACCTTGCATGAGTCATTTAGCTTCTTTTGGGTTCCAGTTTCTTAAAATGTGAGTGATAATAGTCCCTCCTTCACAGGGCTATTGTGATAACTAAGTTAATGTTTATAAAGTGCTTAGATCAGCTCCTGGCACATAGGAGGTGCTATTGTGTATCTGTTAGATAAATAAATGAAAAGAAGCCTCACAAAAATTCAGTCTGCTGAATTTGTTGTAGTTTGAGCTTTATAAGCTCAGAAGTTTAATTTTGAAAGTACAGTGACAGTAACATGTACTATGTTAGATCACTGATTAAAATTGAAGGATTGTCCTGTTGTGGAGATCAAATTGCTCATGTTTTTCAGTCGTACAGTTAGACTGATATTTATTGAGCACCTTTTATGTGTCTGGCACTATTCTAGATGCTTGGGGTACATTAGGAAACAAAACAAAGCTCTTAGAAGAGCTCGTATTCTAGTCAAGCTAGCACTTTCTAGCTGAACCACACATTGCTTTCATGCAGGCTGTTTTGCCTGTGAAGCCAAGTCATAATGAGATGTCCACCTGGTCAGCCTGGAAATTACAACAGTGGTAATTGTATTTCATAATTAGGATTAACCTGATTAGAGTGCCTTTAGGGACCAGAGATGTTGAGTTGATGGGCTGTTTTCCCTTCACATTAGATAGGGTCTATATGACTACTGCCTCTTTTAAGTCCTTTGGACTTTTCTTCTATAATGTAGACTAGTGATTCTCAAAATGGCAGGACACCTGTGAGAATCAGTATGTGTGCTTATGACACATTTGAGAATCAGTACATGCACTTATGTACCAACAGATATTACTAGTGAAAGAGTATTACCTATATGAAACATATCTGTATTATCTGTGCTATGGTGCCTGAAAAGGACTAAGAACTCCTGGGCTTACTGTCATCTTAGTGTTTACACAGCCTAAAATGGTATACTGTCATTCATTAAATGTCTGTTACTATCATCATTACTACTGTGTTTTTGACCTGCCTGAAAAAGTTGTGCCTAGTTGATTCACCTTGACAGGAGTGGGTGTTAGTGAACTCTTCAAGTGTATGTTTACTGCCAGTTTCTTGGTTTACTTTCATGGGTGACTTATTACCTCTCTGGAGTTTATTTGTGTTTATTTATGTTTTTAATATCTTTATTATTTTTAAGTGGTGCTGAGGATCAAACGCAGTGCCTCACACATGTGAGGCAAGTGCTCTACCACTGAGCCCCAGCCCCAGCCCTATGTTTATTTTAAATGTTTCTTTTTCTTTCATATTTTAAATTTTTGGTGGTGCTAGGGATTGAACATAGAGCTTCATACATGTTAAGCATATGCTCAGCCTTTAAGCCACATTCCTCACCCGTTTCTCCTGTTTTAAGTGCTTGGACTTCATGTTCCCATTGCCTAAAATTTTCTTCATTGAATTTTCTTTGCTAAAACCAAGATCCTTCAGCAGGTTTTAAAGTACTGTTAACACTATTTTATGACCTTTCCTACAGAGCAGTTGCCTAACCAGAATTCTCAAGACTTAACATCAAAGTGTTAGGTCCAAAGTAATGAAGACATTTTAAAACCTCCAGTATAAATGAAATGATAGAAAAGTAGAATAAAGTTCTAATCAAAAAGGGGGGAAACTACTTCCTTGGCTTTGTAAATTAAAATTTCCAAATTTTTTTTTTTACTAAAATTTTAGATTTAAATCCAAAGAGTTTTCCAAAGCTACTAATATTTCACTAGAACAGAAGATCTAGTAATGATTAGTCAGAAAATAAAAATGTATTTTAAAAATAACTACTGGGGAGAAAAGTTTTATAACGTGTCAGACAAAGAACATATTTTCCATCATTGCCATGTGCTCTTTGTTTGATTTAAGGCAAATGAAGCTGTGTGCCTCATTTTCTCACCTGTAAAGTGGAAATAATAATCCTGTTTTGTGGGGTTAATATACTGTAAAGCAAGTAAACCCATGCCTGGCACATGATAAGTACTCAAAAAATATTAACTTGTGTAATTGTTCCCCATATTTAAAAAAAAAGTCTTAAAAATTAAAGGGGAGCCAGGTACAGTGGCACATACCTGTAATCCCAGCAACTTGGGAGGATGAGGCAGGAGGATTGCAAGCTAGAGGCTAGCCTGAACAACTTAGCAAGATCCTGTCTCAAAATTAAAAAATGATAAAAAAGAGCTGGGGATGAGGCTCCCCCTGGGTTCAATCCCCAGTACTGGGGGGGAAAATCAGTTAGAAAAGAGAAAAGGTTTGTGTGAAAATACTACTCATCAAAGAAATTAAAATGGCTAGCAAACAAAGAAAAAGAAATTTAACCATATTACTAATAAAGAAATGCAATTAAAATAACAATGGGAAGCCAGCATGGTGGCTTATGCCTGTAATCCCAGCAACTATATAGTGAGAACCTATCTCAAAATAAAAAGTGCTGGGGATGTAACTCAGTGAGATTGTTTTCTAGCATGCTTAAGTCCTTGGGTTCAATCCACAGTAACAACAACAACAAAAATGTGTCTCTCTTTGTGCCAGAATGGCAAAGTTTGGGAAAATGGGTAGGCTCTGGGGAAAATAGACATTCCAATATGGTATTGGTGGTACTAATTGATACAAATTTTGTAGGACAGTCTATGAAAATTGAAAAGACTCATGCCTTTTGTACAAATACATACAAATATATACACTAGTATTCATTAAAGTATTGTTTACTATAGTGAAAAATTAGTATGACCTATCTTCCCATAAAAAACTACATTGCATTCTGATAGTTAGGATTTCCTGAAAACTGACTTTAGGTTACGTACTGTGTTTATCTCTGCAAAATTTGTTTGTTCCTTAATACTTACTCTAAACCTATAGGGGCATTGAGAGCTCTATTTACTGACTTAAACACTGAGTTTCAGAAAATACAAGGAACTTGCCCACAGTCCACCTTTCTGGTAAGTGGCAGAGACTCAAGGACTATGCTGTCCTGTCCCCTATGAAATAAACTTTTCACAGAACTATTTTACAAAGTTGGCTAGATCAGTTATACCAACTTAGAAGGGTATCCAAGATACATTGTGTGAAAAAGCATATGAAGAAAAAATGGTATAAGCCAGGCCTGATGGCACATGCCTGTAATCCCAGTGACTAAGGAGGCTGAGGCAGGAGGATCAGAAGTTCAAAGCCAACTTAGTGAGGTCCTATGCAATTTAGCGAGACCCTGTCTCAAAATAAAAAGAGCTGGGGATGTGGCTTAGTGGTAAAGTACCCCAAGACCCCCTCCACACCTTTAAAAAAAGAATATGTTGGAGCCTGGCATGGTGGCACACGCCTGTCATCTCAGCACTTTGGGAGGATGAGACAGGAGAATCGTGAGATCAAAGCCAGCCTCAGCAACAGCGAGATGCAAAGCAACTCAGTTAGACCCTGTCTCTAAAATAAAAACACAAAATAGGGTTGGGGATGTCTCTCAGTCAAGTGCCCCTGAGTTCAGTCTCCAGTACTAAAAAAAAAAAATGTTGGACATTACAGGTCAATTGATGCACCTCTCGGGGGTGGGGATATGTTAATATATCTTTAAAAGTATGGAGAGATAAACAACAAATTCTAAATGTTTATCATTTAAGGGAATGGGATTGGGATGAGGGTGTAGCTCAGTGGTAGAGCATTTACTTGCCTAGCATACACAAGGTCTTAGGTTTGATCTCTAACACTGAAAAGGTGGGGTATGGGATTACTAGATTCATTATATAATGTTAGTTTTTCAACAAGTATGTGTTACTGTTCTGAATTTTTAAAATAAGACTTTAAACCTCTGATACATTTTCTAAGAAAAAGTTTTTCATTTTCTTCCTTTTTTTCTTTTAGGTGATTCCAGTGAATTCTGCAGGCTCTCCTATTGGAGATGTACCATTCATCCGTTCAGGATTGCTAGGATTTGTAGGGCCAGTAAGTGATACTTTCATGTTGATTTAGATACATCTGATTCAAATATTTGGACATTAATTCACAGTACAAAACAAATTTCTGTTAGACCAAGGGTGTTACATTGCCACTTGGCTTCTACTTAGAGCAATTCTTGTAAGAATGCCATGAAGTTTGAAGCCAGGCACCCAATGACTCAGGAGACTGAGGCAGGAGGATCAGAAGTTCAAAGCTAGCCTCAACAACTTAGCAAGGCCCTAAGCAACTCAACAAGATCCTGTCTCAAAATAAAAAAATAGAAAGGGCTGGGGATGTAGCTTGGTGGTTAAGTGCTCCTAGGTTCTATCCTAGGTACAAAAATAAAAATATAAAAAATAAAAAATGTCATAAAATTTGTTAATGACTATTGTTTCTGTTACTAAAGTTTGTTTGACTCACTCAGACTAAGACTTTTTTTTATCTGGAAAACTCACTGCATTTACTCTTGCTTTCTTTCTTTGATTTGATTATGTTGTTGCAATGAGTTAAAAGAATGCTGGAAAAAGTTACCTTCGATAGCAAGTTGTTGGGGTGAGCTGTGTGGCTTAGTGATAGAGCACTTACCTGGCACTCCTGAGGCCCTGGATTCAGTTTCCATCAACACACACACACACACACACTGAGTAGTAAAGGGAAACCGTAATATATAGTGTTAGAAAGCATTTTCATACAAATTATCAGTACTACATTGAGTTTAATAGTAAATTCTTTGGATGAAAACTATTTGTTATTCAGCAAATGGTGTTTATAAAGCACTAGGTTTATAGAGACAATTAGGATGTGAAAAGCCTGTTCTCAAAGGGCTCATAGTGAGCTTCATGGACCCATAAGGATGGCAGAGAGCCAGGTCACAAGGGGCATTGCATGATGTAATGGGAAATTAGGATTTTATTTTGTAAGTAATAGGCAGTCATTATTCTAGTGAAGCCATATCCTCCATTCATCTCTAATTATCTCCTACACTTTTGTTTCTTAATGCTTTAAGATATATAAGAGAAGATCTAATTTTATTTTATTTCTTCCCTGCCATTTATGAGGGGGTGAAGGAGAAGGCATAGGTCTAGGAGAAACATTCTCCTAGAAATAGTAATCTATACCTGCTGTCTCTGATTTCTTCACTCAACACGAAGAAATTCTCAAAGATTCAGCTCCTTTTAGCTTATTGCTCCACTAGTGAGGTCCAGGGTGGAGCTCCAGCTATCATATCTGCATTCCAAGAAACAAAGGAAGCACTGTATGTAGCCTTACCCTCCTAAGGAAGATTCCCTAAAACTGCTGTGCAGGTCTTCCAATTACATCTCTTTGGTCTACACTATTCCCATGGTTACACCTAGCTATAAGAGGGGCTAAAATGCAGTCTTCATCTTTGTCAGCCATGCCCAGCTAAAAATTCTCTTAATGTGAAGAAATGGAGAAACAGATTAGGGGACTGGCACTGTTTCACTGTTTACTTACCAATACCAAAGCATTCAGATTGTGTTAGAAATGGCTGGTTCTTCTCTGGCATCTAGGATGGTCCAGTAGCTTCTTGAGCATAGAGGTTCTGTCTTATTGCTTAGTCCAGTCAGTGTAAGGCAGTACATTGTGCTTAGTAAGTCAACAGTGACTTCATGTGGGGAGATAACTACTAGATCATTGAATGTATGTAAGTAGATTAAGACACTCAGGAATTGTGTAATGAATGAGAAAAGTTAATTTACTACAGATGGGTCTGG
Source organism: Geosciurus inauris (assembly GCA_004024805.1). Taxonomy (NCBI): domain Eukaryota; kingdom Metazoa; phylum Chordata; class Mammalia; order Rodentia; family Sciuridae; genus Geosciurus; species Geosciurus inauris. The sequence goes on along the minus strand of PVHX01005101.1, from coordinate 20,490 downwards.
GCAGAGCATTTGCACAGTGATGCTTTGGGTGCTTTGATGGTAGTTTTCTGCTGCTTTGTTGTCTTACTGGAAAAGAAAACCTCCTACAATGTTCATTAGATTTTTATTAGCCTGTTTCTAATCATCTCAAATGAAGATAACATTACCCTTATAAATATGAAACAGTCATTCTCATATTAAAGCTGTTTTAATCTCCTCCTGGTTCCAGTAGTAAATGCATTTTTTTCTTTGCGTTCAATCTATGAGTAGATATAGAAGATGAACTAATACACACTTATGGCTGGGAAAATAAACTATACCTGTGTGGAATCCTAGAACAAATTCACTTTTTTTTATAAATATTTTTTTAGTTGTAGATGAACACAATATCTCTATTTTTATGTGGTGCTGAGGATCGAACCCAGTGCCTCATGCATACGAGGCAAGCGCTCTACCACTGAGCCACACCTCAGCCCACAAATTCACTTTTTACATACTGTAAGACGCTAGGGGCTATAAGATGCCACTGGTTTCAGAGATGTCAAAGGGTGAAAAACTTAATTTAAAATCCATGAAATATGAGCTGGGCATACCTCAGTGTACCTCAGTGGTGCACACCTGAAATCGCAGATATTTGGGAGACTAATGCAGGAGGATATCAAGTTTGGGCAACTTAGTTAGACCTTGTCCTGTAATAAAAAGAGTTGGGGATATAGCTCAGTGGTAGAGTGCTCCTAGGTTTAATCCCCAATGTTGCGAAAGAAAAAAAATTCATAAAATATGACATTGTTTTCTTTCCAATATATCTATATCTTTATATATAGATATAATCTTTATAGATATAGATATAAATATATCTATGTGTAGGATCAGATTGAACTCAGGGCCACACTACATTTTAGGCAAGAGTGTCTCATATTTTTTAATGAGATTTATTTTAAAGCAGGAAATAAAATATGTTTTGCTATTGAAACCATGGAAATCAAAGTAAATTATTGTTACCTTTCAGGGTAGCTTGGTGTTTGTGGTTGGAAAAATGGACGGATTACTGATGGTTAGTGGTCGAAGACATAATGCTGATGATATTGTTGCTACTGGATTGGCTGTTGAGTCAATAAAGACTGTTTATAGAGGAAGGTAAGTAGTATAGGTTTTAAATATTAGTGCTTATAATGCAGTGATTTGAGTGGTTTTCTATAGATTATTTTTTTAAGTGATGGGGATTTTTTAGTTAGGCATAGCAGAAGCCTGGCTTTGAATATATATCTCACAGCATCTAGTTTTATGGCTATAATTGAAAGGAATAAGATATAACTGTATCCTATATTTCAGATTTTAATTATTACTGTATGTTGAATCCTGTAAGAGAGGAATTTTAAAACTTCGAACTTCCTACATTTCTTCAATACAGTAATGCCGTTCAAGCTAATGGAGATAGATGCCGCTCTGTAGTTTACATCTAGCAATTATTTTTCTTACTTGTTTCTAATTAAATTATTATACTGTTTTAATGTGAAGATTGACATAGCACATAACTGCTAATAATTTCAAATCCTTTGGACAAAGGTATATTTGCTTATTAATGCTACTCAACATATTTGCTACATGTTTGAATAGTTAATGTCTTATTTAGCTTATAATTATAAGGACATATCTTCAAAGCAATCTTGGTGTCCCTTTAGTTTCTTAAAAAATAAGACAGATTAATGAAACCAAAAAGAAAAACTGGTTCCTGAAATGTGTGGTTTTTTGGTAATGCTATAGCTTCCTATGAGAGATGAATTCCATAGGGTACTAGACCTTCTGTCTTTGGTCATAGTTACATTCCCAGCACTCAGTACAGTGCCTAGCACTTAATAGATATTAAATAAATAGGTGTAGATGGAAGAGAAGCAGGCAGGTGAACCACCATATTCAACTCTCTGGTGGCTTCCCTTTCTTTCGTGCATTCATTCAACAAGTATTCATTGGATGCGAACCATGTGCCACTGTTTTAGATGCTTCAGCTGTGGTGGTGAACAAAATAGACTAAGTCTCTGCCTTGTGTCTCTCTCCTCATGTTCTCATTGTGGGAAACGGTAACCAAGTAAATGGGGATATAGATAACATGTGAGAGGGTGGTAAGTGTTACAGAGAATAAACACTTGGATGGGGGGCTTGCCAGTTTATATGAGGTGGTCTGGGAATGCCTCACTAGTAAGGGGACATTTGAGCGGAGACCTCACTCAGAACCAAATCCATCCTCCCTCCCTCAGCCTCCCAGGCCTCCATGATCTGCCCTTGCCTGTGTCTGACTCTCCTCCTGCTCTCTGCTTCACCACTTTGCTCCAGGCACACTGGCCTTCTTGCTGTTCCTCAAACCTGCCAAGTTCGTCCCTACCTCAGAACTTTTTCGCTTTCCGTTCCTTCTGCCCGGAATCCTCTTCCTCCAGATCTTCGTGTGGCTCGCGTCCTCACCTCATTCAGGTCTCTGCTCCAGTGTCCACTCCCCAGGGAGGCGCTTCCCAACCACCTGCATACCACTCCACCCGGGCCCTAGTGCACATCGCAACATGGCATTATTATATATTTGTTGGTTTGTTCTGTTTCTAACACATACACTCCATGAAGACAGGATCTGTGTCTTATTTACCACTATGTCTCTACCATTCATGACAGTGGTGCTTAATACTTGTTTTTGAATGAATTCGTCCTCATTGTGGTGGTAATGATTACACATTGTCTTTTCTGAACTACTTTTTTTTTTCTGGGTGGTGTGGGGGGATATCTCCACTCTGTAATTCCAGTTAAGCAAAGGAAACAGAACTGGTTGTAAAGGGAGTCTGATGTGTTTGATCTGTCTTTCTTAGAATTGCTGTGTTTTCTGTGTCTGTATTTTATGACGAGCGCATTGTGGTGGTTGCGGAACAAAGACCAGATGCCTCTGAAGAAGACAGCTTCCAGTGGATGAGCCGAGTGCTGCAGGTGAGCACATGGGCTTTGTCCGGTCCTAGGGGGCAACCAATCCAGCACTTGCTGTGATGAACCAGTTTTGCCACCTTAGTTTTTTTCTTGCCAATCATCGCTCAGATATTCTGGGTACTGTTACCAGAATCAGATAATTTTGCCATTTCTCCTTAGGGACCACATCATACTTTTTTGCTCACATTGCTAAAAATAGTGGAACCAACTTGCCTAAGCACTTTGTTCCATGCCTGAGCGTTTACTACCTATGAAAGTTTTGACTGTCCATACATAAATATATCCACACAGTAATCATTTCACTTGTCAGCGTTATTCATAGTTTTACTACATGCCATAAGTGTCACTTCAGTGTGAGGGGGTCCAAGAAAATATAGGATGATATTCTTATTTTTATGGAATTACAGGAGATGGTAATTGAGATAAACCATGAAGGAAGGAGAATGGCTTAGGGCTCAGTACAAGGAAGATGTTTTTAGTGGGAAGCAGGCTAGAAGAGTCAAAAAAATCCTTCATTTAGATTTGAATCTCCTTACCTAATATATGTGTTTAGGCAAGTGACCGAACCTCCTAACATGTAATGTGGAGATAAAATACCTGTTTTATAGAACTATTGAAAGGAGTTAAGTGAGATAATTGAAGTATGCAGTATCTGTATTCAGTAAATAATGATGGTGATTCTTATTAACATCAAAAACAATGACCATAAGCATTATCTCCAATAAGGGACATTGGAGAAGTCCACTCTATCTTAAGTAAAATTCCTTTATTTTATTTTATTTTATTTTTGGTACCAGGGATTGAACTCTGGGGTGTTTAACCACTTAGACACATTCCCAGCCCTTTTATTTTTTATTTTGAGATAGGGTCTGGCTAAGTTAGCTAGGCCTTGCTAAGTTACTGACGCTGGCTTTGAACTTGCTATCCTTTTGCCTCAGCATCCCAAGTTACTGGGATTACAGGCATGCGCCACCATGCCCAGCGTAACATTTCCTTTCACTCTGTTTCCCCACTTTTTTTTTCTTCATTTAGCATCTATCACCATATAAAGTTATGTTTATTGTTTTCTATATCGGCTGTAGGTCCCATGAAGGCCAATACTTGTCTTTTGTTTACTACTCAGTCTCCAGAGCCTGATAACTGTGCTACCACTTGTCGTAGTAGGCTCAGTAAATGTTTGTTGGTTAGATGGGTGATCCAAAGAAGCATGTACTATCTTTATAATAACAACTTAAGCCGGGCACGGTGTCACACGCCTGTAATCCCTGCACTTTGGGAGGCTGAGATAGGAGAACTGTGAGTTCTAAGCCAGCCTCAGCAATGGCGAGGCGCTAAGCAACTCAGTGAGACCCTGTCTCTAAATAAAACACAAAATAGGGCTGGGAGTGTGGCTCAGTGGTCAGTGGTACCCCTGAGTTCAATCCCCAGTACCAAATATATATATATTTAAGTAACAACTTACATATTATTGGAAGTGTTCTCAGTGTCTGTAACTTCTCTGTCTGAGGCATTTGGATTTATTAATTGCCAGTTAATAGTAATGTTCTAGAAATTATGCAAGCATGAGACAAGTGATATGGCTAGATGACTTTTAAGATTTCTTTCTAAATTCAGAGTCTGATTCTGAGTTATCAGCTGGTCTAGCATAGGTTTGTTTAATATATAATCAGAGAAAAGGAAATCTACTGAATTATAAAATAGGCAGAAAAGATGATGAAGAATGTAGGACTGAGCTGTTCTCTGAAAGATGGCTAGGGGGCAAACACGAAGATTATTTTCATACCATTCATATTTTCAAACAAACACAAACCTATTTAATTCAAAACGAACAGTGAGGTATAATGGTAAAATCTTATGAATCATATATTTTTTCTGTTATAGAAAAGTGAATATAACTGAAATTTCCCAAAATAATTTTAGTTTTTCCCTGGGAAGCAGCTTTAGCAGTTACCAGTCCAAATGTTTATAAAAGTTATTTGGGATCTGATTTGGATATGAAATGAGATGCCATTATTTTTCCAGCCTTTGTGATTTCTCAGCTTAGGCATTTGGGTCACAGGTGCCCTCAAGAGGCCAAAGGTGGCTTAATTCCATGTTTGGGTATAATCTAAATGAGGTACCTAACTCATCACCTGCTAAGGAAAGGTGATCAATAGATGATTTACCAGATGTTGTCATTTCACTGGGAGGTCCAGGTTGCTTACAATGCATTTGCTATTTTTGTTTATTCTAAAAGACAGCAACTTAGGAACTACCAGACTTTCTATTTCTTAGTCATCTTTTGGCTTGTAGGATAATCTGAAGAATATGAATTTGAAATCTATTCCTTTCCCCCTTGTAAGTTGTTCTAATAACAGGCCTTGTCCATCTTTTTTTTTTCTCTCATCTATCTTTTATAACTGACCTTTATTATAACTCTCACTCCATTCTCCTTCTAAGGTTATATGTACTTTTTAGTAAGGTCTTTTTTTTTTTGGTACTGGGGATTGAACTCAAGTGTACTCAACCACTGAACCACATCCCCAGCCCTATTTTGTGTTTTATTTAGAGACAGGGTCTCACTGAGATGCTTTGCACCTCGCCATTGCTGAGGCTGGCTTTGAATTCACGATTTTCCTGTCTCAGCCTCCCAAAGTGCTGGGATTACAGGCGTGTGCCATAGTAAGGTCTTGATTAATACAGTAGAAGCCTCTTAACTGATAATTTTAAAAATGGTATTAATGGTTTGTCAGTTTTTTTGTTTGTTTATTTTTAGTTGTAGATGGACACAATGTCTTTATTTTATTTATTTTTATGTAGTGCTGAGAATCGAACCCAGTACCTCACACATGTAAGGCAAGCGCTCTACCACTGAGCCACAATCCCAGCCCCGGTTTGTCAGTTTTTAAAGGTAGTTTGAAGTAGTCCCAGCTACTCAGGAGGATAAAGAAAGAAGCTTACCTGAGCCCAGGAATTTGAAACCAGCCTGGGTGACATAGTGAGACCCTATCTCAGTAAATAAATAAGTAGTTGGGTATGGTGGCACACTGTAATCCCAGTGACTCCAGAGGCTGAGGCAGGAGATCACAAGTTTAGAGTCAGCCTCACTAACTTAGTGAGACCCTAAGCAACTTAGCAAAGTAAAATATAAAAAGGGCTGGGGATGTTGTTAAGTGCCCCTGGGTTAAATTCCTGGCACCAAAAATGAATGAATGAATGAATGAATAGCACTGCCAAAAAAAAAAAAACTGTAAAAAAAAAAAATTAAGATGTTGGGGCTGGGTTTATGGCACAGTGGTAGCATGCTTGCCTAACACGCGTGAGGCACTGGGTTCGATCCTCAGCACCACATAAAAAGATATTCTGTCCACCTACAACTAAAAAATAAATTTTTTTAAAAAAAATTAAGATGTTAAAGCAGATAATTATAAAGCTAAGGTATTCTTTAAGTATTACTTTTTAACACAAAGCATAAATGTTTATTCATTGGGTGTAGAGTTGTGTATATGATTGCACCAGTTTGAGTTCCAGATGACTTACTTCCATAAACCATACCCTAATGCATGTCTTTAGTTTCTGGTCTAATTTCCTTAAGTTGGAATGAGAACATAGGTATTGGAAAGGTAACTTGAATAGATAATCCTTACTTTTTGGATTAACTTGCCTGTACCTATCAGTAGGAGCTTACCTTTAATATGCCTTTACAAAAGGTTAACTCTTTTATTCTTTTTGCATTTATATCAGTTGATATAATAGCTAATTAAACTATGTGAACACGGTAACTAGAATAGCTGTCACAAACAGTGTAGAAACAAGCACAGGTGATTCTCAGTGAGCACACAGTGAGTCACGTGGCTAGCAGTTGAGTGCGCTGAGGGTAGCGTGTGGTCTCCAGCGTCATTGCACCATGCGCCTCACCCTGGATGTTCTGCAGAGCGTAGTTTTTGTAACATGGTGGATCACTTAAGTGGGGGCCTGTTTATAGAGTGTCTCGTTTTCCTAATAAATATGCTTTGTCTCTGTTTAATTAAGCTATGTTGGACTGGCAAGAGATTTTAGAAACCAAAACAAAATCTCAAGGTTTTGACATTATCATTTAAAAGGGAACATACTGAGTCTGGTAAAGAGTATCCCCCTCTCTGTTTGGATTGTATCTAACCTCTCTTCTGTTAATCTCTGTCATAGTTGAAAGATGCATAGGATCTTAATGATTATCTTTAGATTTTCAGTTATATGAGAGCTTAATGATCTACCACCAGACTCTAGACCTAGAATGGATAAAGAAAAACCCTATAGTAAAATAATGGATCATGTCAAGAGTATGTTTATTGTAGTAAAAAATAACCTCACTGAATATTTTCTTCATGTTTTTCTAGGCAATTGATAGCATTCATCAAGTGGGAGTTTATTGTCTTGCTCTGGTGCCTGCCAATACATTGCCAAAAACTCCACTAGGAGGGATCCATATATCTCAGACGAAACAGCTTTTCCTGGAGGGATCTTTACATCCTTGCAATATCCTCATGTGCCCACATACCTGTGTAACAAATTTGCCAAAACCTCGGCAAAAGCAACCAGGTAAAATGCTTACAGTCAGTAGTATTAAAATTGTAACTCCAAGAAACTGAAGTCTCTCAGAATGATTCTTTGTCTAGAATTAGATTTTACAAGACCAGTAACTCATGAATAGCATCAACTGACCAAAAGCAAGGCAGATTGACACTCTGCAGAATAGGTTTCTTTGGGTTTATTCCTGTCCCCGTTCAGAGTTCCCCTGGGTATAATGTATGAGTCAAGATGATCAGAATCCCACTAGTAGAACTAGAATAAAGCAAGTTCTATAAGGGAAGATTCTGATAACAAGAACAGCTGGTATTTAGTGAGTGCTTCCTAAATGTGAAATACTAAGCATTTTACATATGTGATCCTAAAACTTTGCCCTCAGTGGAGGATAATAAGATTCTGTGTGGTGCCCAAAGTCACATAGCTAATTAGGGGCAGAACTGAAATTCACACTTAATGTGACTGAAATTGCTTTGAAACATGGTGGCATACTGCCTTTCTGTTGAGAGTTTCTTACCTAGATTCATCCCTCATTTCTTTTCAGCTGTTGAAAAGAAGATGGGTCTGATCTGGGCCTGTAATATGTCTGAGGAGTAGAATCTTAATTCAGAAAATTTCTGGATTGTATTCACAAGATAAGCAGCATGCTTTGTGTTTTCTGTATTATTGTGAGTTCAAGGTACAAGAGTGTGTAAATTGCCATAGGGAAAAGAGAAAAAAACAAGTAGTTAATTTCACCTTTTGCCTAATTTCTCAGCAGACCTAGATTACAGAATAAGATGTCAAGGTAAGGCATAATGGACTAATCATCAGTCGCATTAAAATGAGCTGGGTGTAGTGGTGCACACCTATAATCCCAGCTACTCGATACATTGAGGCAGGAGGATCACAAGTTAGAAGTCAGCCTCAGCAACTTAGGAATATCCTGTCTCAAACTAAAACATTGAAGGGGCTAGGGATGTAGCTCAGTGATACAGTGCCCCTGAGTTTAATCCCCAGTATCTAAAAAATAAATAAAAAGTGTTGGGAATATAGCTCAGTGGTGCCCCTAAGTTCATTCCCCAGTGTCAAAAAAAAAAAAAAAAAAAAAGTAAATCCAACATGAAATCATTAAGTTTTTTTTAATATAGTTTTTTAGTTGTAGATGGATACCCAATAGCTTTATTTATTTTTATGTGGTGCTGAGGATCAAACCCAGTGCCTCACACTTGAGAGGCAAGTGCTCTACCACTAAGCTAATAGCCCCAGCCCCATCATTAAGTTTTATTGGTGCTTTTTTCATTTTAAGGCTCCTAGTTTTGTGTGTATACCTGAAACACATGAAAACCAAGGTCTGGCCTCTGCTGATTAGTGTATATATATACACACAACAGTATGCATAAGCCTCCAAATAAGAAAAGATGACAGTGGGAGGACTAGAAAGAGAAAGGAGGTATAGCATTTAATTATATTTCTGTAAGACAGCTTTTGCTGAAAGAGAAATGATGTAACATTAATATATAAAATAAGCCTATGACTCTCTAGAATATTATATATTAAGATGTTAATATTAAGATGTTAACATACTCTGCGGTAATTAATGGTCTGTCAGCTGAAGATCGTATCACAGTGGTTTATCCAGATGTTATTGTCAACTCATCACCTACTCTTACGCTATTGACAATATGTATTGACAAATGTATTGAGTTAAAGGATGTCTGATTTTTATCAGTTTCTGCTAGTGGAAAGGCTAGTATTCTAAAGGAGCATTCAAAAGCAAGAAGTTTGTATGTTACTAATCAAGAAATGTATAAAAAGAAGAATTTTCAAACACATTAGTTGCCTAGGCATATGGCAGGCACATAAAAACACACATGGATCTGAGAGTGGGTCTCAGTGGTAGAGCGTGGGTCTCAGTAGGTGTGAGGCCCAGGGTTTAATGCCCAGCACTGAAAACACACACAAATCATTCTTCCATCTCAAATTCTGTTAAACTGTAGTCCCATGTTTATTTATCATATGAGTAAAATCTCTTTTTTTAAATTCTGGGGATCGAACCCATAGACCTTTACCACTGAACTTATCCTCAAACCTTCTTTAGTGTGTATGAATTTCGAGACAGAGTTTCACTAATTTGCTGAGGGTCTTGCAAAGTTGCTGAGGCTGGCCTTGAACTTATGATCCTCCTGCCTCAGCTGGGATTACAGGTGTGTGCTACTGTGCCAGGTGTAAAATCCTATTTTAACTAGCATTTAGTGTAGGATTCTTTTAACAAAACATTTGTGTTGGAGATACTTAAAAGATGTTGCTTAAAGACATAGTAGGTGCTTAAAGCAATACTTTTGCTAGTCAGATTTCAACTAATTTTTTATCAAATAATAAAACCTGTGTAAGATTTATTTCTCAGCTCCCAAAAGCTTAGCAACCATTTCATCCTGTCTGGTGACAGCATTATGTTTCGATTTAATATTTTTGCTTTCTATTGTGATTGCCTGCTAAGATTTTAGTTGGATGCATATGAGTAGAACCAAAGCAGTCTGAAAATCATGCTATCAACAAGTGGAGATGATGAGGGAATAGCATGAGAGTTTGGGATTTGAAAAAAATACAGAAAAATGGACAGGGTTAAGAAGTGAGATAAGAAAGGAAAGGAGAGGAAAAGGAAGATAGAAAAGGTATTAAGGTCAGAAGCAACAATCCCATTGAATAAGAATGTGTCGAATGAGTAAAAATTTTGGGAGGGTGGATTTTTTTCTGGTTCTATGGCTGCACTTTGCAGATAAACAGCTTAAACAAGAATCAAGGGGTTGGGGTTGTGGCTCAGTGGTAGAGCGTTTGCCCAGCATGTGTGAGACACTGAGTTCGATCCTCAGCACCACATTAAATAAGTAAGTAAGTAAGTAAAATAAAGGTGTTGTGTCCATCCACAACTTACAAAAAAAAAAAAAAAAATCAAGTTTATTCCTTTCTCAGGTAAAAGAAATTCAGACAGGCCAGGGCTAGGATGATCACTTTGTAATCATGTTCTTCCAACATCTCATCTTTTTGCTCTGGTGTTGTGTTAGCCAACTGTTATTACAGATATTCTGTATAAAAACCCTAAAACTTGGTGTCTTGAAATAATAAGTATTTGTTTTTTCATTTATGGAATATGAATCAGCTGGACTTGACTCAGCCTCAGGCTGTAAGTTAGGTTCAGAAATGTGCCATGTGTTCGCTCATCATGGGAGCAGCCTCTACTTGGGCTATATTTTTCTCAAGGCAGATGGCAGAAGTAAGAGCCAGCCAAACCACACAAGATATTTAAAGCTTCTGTTTCTGTCAGGGTCTCCTAACATTTTATCACCCAGAACAAGTCAGACCATACCTAAAGTCAGTGTAGCAGAGAAGTAGACTCTTTCCATGTGACCACAGCTAGGACAGGAAGGAAAAGAAGGAATCTGAGAAAATAAAACTACCACAGCCTTCCTTAACAGACTGCCTCAGAGTCTGTTAGGATCCCTGACTTCTAGCCATCATTTCTACACCATTTTGTATTCTGGCTAGCAGGTAGCAGAAAAGGATAAAGAAATGAATAGTAGCTCAGTGTCGGAGGACTTGCTGTGCATGCGTGGCTTGAGGCCCTGGGTTTGATTTCTTGCACCATCAAAAAAACAAAATAAAACAAAAAAATAGAATACTTTCCCTCTAAACATGTTTTCTAGAAATTGCACCTGCTACTTCCTCTTATTATTATTCCACACTATAAAGAATGTAGTCTTTAGGCATGTGGCACTTGTCCAGCTAGAAACAGGATTGTGTTATTAATAAAGAAGTGAAGACCAGGCATTGGGATTGACAGATAGCTGTTTTTTACCATAAGCTTACCAAGCTTTGGGGATAAAGGAAGGCATGTTTACAGGGGCAACAGTGTCTATAGTTAGCTTCTTGAAGTTACTGCTTTCAGGTTTTTTACTCTGGAACCCATAGAATCAAGAAATGTATGCAGAAGAACTTCAAGACATTGCTACTAAATTGTTTTTGTGGCTTAAAATTGACTTTTTAAAATGTCATGCCTTTATTAATTTTACAATGTGAATGCAGGATTGTATAATTCACATGAATGTACTGTGGATCCCTACATATGTAAAAGACTGTCCAAAGTGATCTAGCTACAATTTATTATACAGTTTCATAGACAGAAATATTGTATATGGTACTTAAAATTGTATTAGACACTTCATAAACTAAAACAGTTTAGCACTGTTAGAATACTTTACCTTTTTTCAGTTTTTTATTTGACTTTTAAATTTTCTAAACTTTTCATTTTGAAATAATTTCACTTATAAAAAAGCAATCCAATGGTATAAAAAATTCCCTCATATCCTTTATCTTCTTCCCCAAATGTTTACCCTTTTAAAGGTGATTATATGACCTAATGATTTTTTTAATTAATTTATTTAAATGCATTTCAAGTCATAGTACATATATAGAGCTTAATGTTTCCATTTCTCTGGTTGCAAACCAGATAAGAGTCACACCATTTGTGTCTTCGTTCATGTGCCTAGGGTAATGATGACCATCTCATTCAACCATCTTTACTACACCCCTTCCCTTTTCCCTCTTCCCTCCTCCCCCCGTCCCATCCAGAGTTCCTCCATTTCTATGTTCCCCATTCCCACCCGCCTTATATATCAGCATCCACTAATCAGAGAGAACATTCGGCATTTGGTTTTTTGGGATTGGCTTCCTTCACTTAGCATAATGTTCTCCAATTCCATCCATTTACCTGCAAATGCCATAATTTTATTCTCCTTTATTGCTGAATAATATTCCATTGTGTATATGTACCACAGTTTCTTTATCCATTCATCTATTGAAGGGCATCTGGGTTGCTTCCACAGTTTTGCAATTGTGAATTGTGCTGCTATAAACATTGAAGTGGCTGCATCACTGTAGTATGCTGTTTTTAAATCTTCAGGGTATAGGCCAAGGAGTGGAATAGCTGGTTCCATTCCAAGTTTTTTAAGGAATCTCCATACTGCTTTCCAGATTGGTTGCACCAGTTTGCAATCCCACCAGCAATGTTTGAGTGTGCTTTTTCTCCACATCCTCGCCAGCACTTATTGTTGCTGGTATTTTGGATAGCTGCCATTCTGACTGGGGTGAGATGAAATCTGAGAGTAGTTTTGATTTGCATTTCTGTAACGGCTAGAGATGTTGAACATGTCTTCATATATTTGTTTATTGATTGTATATCTTCTTCTGAGGTTTCTATTCAACTCCTTAGCCCATTTATTGATTAGGTTGTTTGGGTTTTTTTGTTTGTTTGTTTTATATTTTTTTAGTTGTTGATGGACCTTTATTTTATTTATATGTGGTGCTAAGAATCGAACCCAGTGCCTCATGCATGCTAGGCAGGCACTCTACCACCAAGCCACAACTCCAGCCCTGGGTTGTTTGTTTTTTTGGTGTTAAGTTTTTTGAGTTCTTTATATACCCTCGAGATCAGTGCTTTATCTGATGTGCATGTGGAAAAAAATTTGCTCCCAGAATGTAGGCTCTCTGTTTACCTCATTGATAGTTTCTTTTGCTGAGAAGAAGCTTTTTAGTTTAAGTCCATCTCATTTATTGATTCTTGCTTTTATTTCTTGTGCTATAGGAGTCTTGTTAAGGAATTTGGGGCCTAATCCCACGTGATGAAGATTTGGGCCTACGTTCTCCTCAATTAGATGCAGTGTCTCTGGTCTAATTCCTGTGACCTAATGATTTTGTTTCATCTGTTTTAATAAATTCAGGATCAACAGATTTGAGCAATATTTAGCTGCTGTTTAGTTTGATTTGTTATCTTTCTGCCATCTTCTTAGTTCATTAAGGTAGGATGTTGGTCTTTAAGTGACCATCAAAAGAGAGATACAGCACTCTAGCACTTTTTCTTTTTTTAAATTATTATTATTATCATCATCATCATCATCATCATCATCATCATTATTTTCTCCTTCTGATACTGAGGATTGAACCCAGGGGCACTTTACCACTGAGCTACATCCCCAGTCCTTTTTATTTTTTTATTTTGAGATAGGGTTTTGCTATATTGCTGAGCCTGGCTTTGAATTTGTGATTTTTCCTGCCTCAACTTCCTGAGTAGCTTGGATTATAGGTGTGCAGTACCACACCCACTCTAACACTTTCTTCTTAGGAGTTGGAGGGATTTGATTGATTGATTTTACTGGAAGTTGAACCCAGAGGCACTTTACCACTGAGCCACATCTCCAGCCCTTACTTTTATATTTTATTTTGAGACAAGGTCTTGCTAAATTGCTGCGATTACAGGTGTTTGTCACTGTGCCCAGTGGATGTCCCTATTTATTTTGAAGTGTTAAGTCCATGGAAAAGTTCACAGAATAGTACAGTGAGCACCTGTGTACCTTCCCCTAGATTTACCAATTGCTCACATTTTATTTTATACTGAACTCTGAAAGTAGATTGACAGCTCACCCAAAAGTATTTTAGCACATCTATTTCCAAAGAACAGGTTCTCCTAAAATTTTTCTAATCAACCATGATGTCACCATCATATTAAGAAATTGAATCAATATAATGCTATAATCTAATAATAGTCAAATTTCTCCACTTGTTCATTATACTAATTTTTTAATTCAATATCTCATCAAAGTCCTGCCTTACATTGGCTGTCTTTTTTTGTATGTGTATGATACCGGGGGTTGAACTCAGGGGCACTCGACCACTGAGCCACATCTCCAGCCCCGTTTTGTGTTTTATGTAGAGACAGGGTCTCACTGAGTTGCTTAGTGCCTTGCCATTGCTGAGGCTGGCTTTGAACTTGTGATCTTCCTGTCTCAGCCTCCCACATTAAAGACAGGCAGGCTATCTTTAATTGTAAACTCTCAGCCTTATTTTGTCTTTAAGACATGGATGTTTTTGAAGAGTTCAGGCCAGTTGTCTTGTGTAATGTTCCACACAATCTGGATTTTATTAATTTCTTGAAGAGAGCACTTCTGATATTCCCAATAAACTTACTCCCATTCCTCACAGCAAATTTCTTTCAAGACTAGATATTCATTACTATTAAGCCCTCTTCTAGCAGTACATTTTGATAAGAGCATATGTAGTTATTTATCAGTAGAAACCAGTGCAATGTCAGTTCCTCGGAATGAAAGTCTCCCTGTATAGCCTACCTTCCGTAGCATCCTTACTTCCATTGCTCCCCTAACCATGACTCTCCTGTGGTCCTATTTTGTCTTTCTGTAGCAGTTCCTGCTATCTGACTTTGTTTATATCTATATATACTTCTTGGTTGCCTTTCCTAAGCTCTGTCCTGTTTGCCTAAGCTCTGTCCTGTTTGATTACTGCCTTCCTAGTGCCTAGAAGAGTGCTCTAGATATTCCATTATTGAATGAATGGTTGAACCAGTTTGAGTCAGTGAGGAAATGCTTTGGGGATACCTAGATTGAATTGCTATTTTCAAAATGTTGATTTTTGCCTCTGTTTACAGGTGTAGGCCCTGCTTCTGTGATGGTTGGGAATCTGGTTGCTGGAAAACGCATAGCACAAGCTGCAGGAAGGGATCTGGGGCAAATTGAAGAGAATGATTTAGTGAGGAAGGTAAGAGTTCCAGAAGTATTGAAATTTTACTGACGAGCCAAGGACAGAACTTACAGTTTAGGTAGTGGATAGGGATGTATTGCTTGAAAGTTGCTGATCCTCAGTCTTTTTTCTGCTTTGTAATTTCAGCACCAGTTTCTGGCAGAGATTTTGCAGTGGCGAGCCCAGGCAACTCCTGACCACATACTCTTTATGCTGCTAAATGCCAAGGTATTAAAACATAAATTCCATATCTAATTAGCTGAATCCCATGGGAGTACCTTAGATCCTCAGTCTCTTTCGTTCATCAGAAAATTTCTGAGGAAGGAGTTATTGCTTTCTCCTTGTTCTGACACATGAGGATAAATTATGCAGTCACTCTAGGATTGAAATAAGACCACCCAGAGTGCTATTTAATACTGCCTTAATTCTTGTGTTATAATCAAGTCTTCTTTATTAAGAATGATGGGGCTAACAGTGCAATTGTATAAGTACACAGATGTATAGAATGTTTTTTATCCAATTTGACTTTTAATTCTTTGATTTCTTCCATGAAGAAAATTATTTTACCCCAACATTTTAAAAAACAAACCTATTTTTAGTTCATACTTAAAGGATTTATCACTGACAGATAAAAAACAAATTGAAAATTATATAGGAGTACATATAACATGTGCCTATAGTCTTAGCTGCTTGAAAGACTGAGGCAGGAGAATGATGAGTTCAAGGCCAGCCTGGGGAATATAGCAAGACCTTGTTGCAAAGAAGAGTAGAGGAGAGAGCATATTTAACTACTGGTTCTAATAGATGGTTTACCATAATGTCATGGGTTTTTTTTTTAAGCATCTTTTTTTCCTCTTCTTTTATTTGTAGATGACCACAATACCTTTATTTTATTTATTTATTTTTATGTGGTGCTGAGAATCAAACCCAATGCCTCACACATGCTAGATAAGCACTCTACCACTGAGCTACAACCCCACCCTCATGGGTTTGTTTTTACAGTACTAAGAATTGAACTCAGAGGCACTTTGCCACTGAGCTACATCCATAGCCCTTTTTATTTTGTATTTTGAAATAGGGTCTTGCTAAGCTGCTGAGGCTGGCCTTGAACTTGTGATCCTCCTGCCTCAGTATCTCAAGTCATTAGGATTATAGACATGCAACACTGTGCCCAGTTCCATAATATTATATGTTTTTTAGTTTTCCATTCTGTGGTAGTCTGCTATATTTTCTTTAACTTAATGATTGGGTCACAGGCTGAAAGTACTGTGACCAAATTATAGCAGTATTTCTTCACCAGCAGGGGAAGGTTGGAAGGACCTATTGAATCTCTTAAGGAACTTAACTGAATTGCCCTCATCTGCCCTGTATTCATATAAACTAATGATTTGGGGGTGTATGTGTGTTTGTTTTGAGAATGTATGCAATGATAGATCTTAATGAGAGAAGTATGCTGTGCATCATAGTGAAAATTATTTAAAAATATAAGAACCACTTCTTTTATGACAGAAAACTCTGGGACTTCCTTGCTCCTTGTATTCAAGCAGTGGGCTTCTCTTCAAGTCTGTGGATTCATTTACTAAGGTCCTTACACTTCATTAAAAGGCCATCATTCTGGTCACTTCCCACCTCGCTCCCAGGCTTGGATACAGTTAAAGTTGTGGATGTTGTGAAATCCATATCCTAGATATTTGTTTGTGAGCATAAATTTAAATTTGCTTTTTGTTTAGAGAAATAATATAAATGATTCATTGCCCAAAGGGCATATAGTTTGTTTAATTCTGTATTACTCATGTTTTGCCTTGGATAAACCTTGACCACCAGGTTATTAACCACACATTGTTCCTTCATGCATGGAACATTGTTTTTACTGAACTAAAGTTTGCTCTTGTGTCATGAACCAAAATGATGATACACACACACACATACACACACACCCCACCGTGGTGCTGAGGATTGAACCCAGGAGCATCCTACCACTGAGCTATATCCCCAGTCCTTCATATTTTTTATTTTGAGACAGGGTCTCACTGAATTACTGAGGCTGGGCTGGAACCTGTGATCCTCTTGCCTCAGCCTCCTGAGTAGCTGGATTATATGCTACTCTGCCCAGCTCAAAAAGAAATAGCTTTATGAATTTAACCCTGATGTTAGCCAAGGGGATATTAATTTTAGTGTTACAACCTTAATGCTAAAAATAAACAGCTAAATGAATTATGGTATATAACCATGATAAAATGCTGTGTAACCATTCAAAACAATGTTATAGAGGAATATTTGATGACCCAGAAAATATTTATTATGTATAAGGGGAAATATGATATAAAATGTAATAATTGAGTATGTACTGAAGATCCTATTCTAGATACTTTTCATTTCATAGATTAAAGTCGAGGAAACCAAAGCACAGAGATTATAGAGCTAATAAGTGATAGGAGTAGGAAATTAGCTCCTTTTTTTAATATTTAAATTTTGATTAACCTGTATAAATTGTACATGTTAATGGGTTCAGTTTGATATTTCAGTACGTGCATACAGCATGCACCAATCAAGGGGAAAATAGTTCTTTACATTCATTTGAACCCTGAGTTTGGAGCATACATTCTTAAAATATTGTGCAGCCTCTGGCAGATGATATGATACCACGTTGCATGTAAATTTACATATAATATATATTCATTTTTAAAAGACCAGGTAACAGTACACTGAAATGTTGATACTGTTTACATTTACCAGAAGAATATTTACTTATCTATATTTTCCAAATGCTGTATACTCAACATGTGTACTAACATTAAAAACTTTTTAAAACAGAAACAGCTCTGTAAAACTTGTGTTTATATGAAATTTTTGTGCATTGTAAAATTACAGTAATCAAGCTAGATGAAGTGTTGCATGCCTGTAATCCCAGATACTTGGGAGGCTGAGGCAGGAGGATCACAACTTCCAGGCCAGCCTGAGCAACTTAGTGAGACTCTGTCTGAAAAACAAACAAATAAACAAAAGAACTGGGGATGTAGCTCAGTAGTAGAACTTCCTTGGGTTCAACCCCAATTCTACAAAAAATATAAATAAATAATGCAAATTGAATTAGTGTGGTATAGGGATAATAACAACTATGCAGAGTACAATTTGGCATTACCCAGTAAAGTTGAAGACTGGCAACCCAGTGATGCAGCAGTTACATTTTTAGGTCTATACTCCATTGAAACATGTATTTAAGCATCAGAATACATGTCCAAGAATGATCATGCCCATCAGCCAGAAAGTGGATGAATAACTTGTTGTGTCTTCATTTAATGAAATATTATGTAGCAACATAGAAGAACAACTACACCTACACAAAGCAGCAAGATGACTCATAAATAATGTTGAATTAAAGAAACCAGCTAGGTGTGGTGGCGTGCCCCTGTAATCCCAGTAACTTGGTAGGCCAGGTAGGAGAATCAAAATCTGAGGCCAGCCTCAGCAATTTATTGACACTCTGCCTTAAAAAATAAAGGGCTGGGGATGTAGCTCAGAGGTAGAGTACTTGACTAACATGCTCAAGGCCCTGGGTTTGATCCTCAGTACCACCAATAAATAAATAAAAGTAAAATAAAAAGGGCTGGGGATGTAGCTAAGTGGTAAAGCACCCCTGGGTTTTATTTCCAATACCCACCCACCACCAAAATAAATAAATAAAGAAGCCAAGCACAAAGGAACTTATACAGTACAATTCCATTCATACACAACTGAAAATTTTCCTGAGTGGTAAAAATATAAAGAAAAAGTCAAGACAGTAGTTATCATGGGTGCTCTTGAGTAGCTGGGAGGGTTTACTTATCCTTCTGGTGCCTACAACTGATGCTTGCTTACTAATTTTTCATTAAGTTATGTGCATATTTTACATTTTTCCCTTACATGTGTTATGTTTCACAAGGAAAGGTTTGAAAAAGCCCTGCTCAGTAAAATTTTATGAAGATCCAGAGGAGAAATTATTCTCAAGATCAAGAAAAGTTGACTTCTTATCTCTTGATGTTTATTTATTACTAGCTGGTAGATTCTGCATACTATTTTTGTTTATGTTTACATCTTTACTGTTAGCACACTCAGAGCCAGGTCTGTGTTGTATGCACAGCAGATGCGTGTGACCACTTGACCAGCACTTAATTGTCTTTACCTCACACCTGCCCTCATCCTATTTTCATTTTCATTAATTTACTTTCTTTTTTTTTTTAAATATTTACTTTTTAGTTGTAAGTGGACAGAATATCTTCATTTTATTTTTATGTGGTGCTGAGGATCGAACCCAGTGCCTCACACATGCTAGGCGAGCACGCATCCCAGCCCCTCATTAATTTACTTTCATTTCCTCACTTAAAAAAAATTAAAAGTTCATATATATTTTTAAAACTACTTTAAGCAAAAATACTATAAATAAATGTTTAGGTTGACTTTAATATGCCCTACATATCTACAGCATTAAAAAGAAAGGAATCCCATACCTGCCTTTTGATACTAAGTAATAACTTGCAAAGGATAATCTACCAAAGCACAAGCCTTTTAGTTATAATGTCACATTGGTTGTGTTTAATTTTCTTGCTGAACTTTGACCTCTTTATCCTTTCCAATGTTTAAAGGGAACTACTGTATGCACAGCCAGCTGCCTTCAGCTTCATAAGCGAGCAGAGAGGATTGCATCAGTTCTTAGTGACAAAGGACATCTAAATGCAGGCGATAATGTGGTGTTGCTCTACCCACCTGGTAAGTGTTGGATTGGTAGACTACTAAGCTGTATTACTAGACTGCACGCTAGGAGAGGTGAGGAACCTGAGCCTACCTACCATTTATGACTGTGGCGGCTGTCTATTTCCCAGCACCAAGCAACCATGTAGCATAAGTTAAGGTGCAAGCCAAGTGACATACCCAAGTTGTGCAGTGCTATCGCTCTTCTTGGACTGTGTCTGTTTGACTTACCCTTTTACTTTCATTATCAGTGACTGGCATGTAAAAGGCACCTAGTAAATATTGAACAAATGAATGAGTGAATGAAGATTTCGACTACCTAGCTTTTGAAAACCTTTGAAACAGATGATTTGAGACTGAGCACAGTGGTACACTCCCATAATCCCAGCTACTGGGGAGGCTGAAGCAGGAGAGTTTATTGATCCCAGGAGTTCAAGGCCAGCCTGGGCAATGTAATGAGACCTTGTCCCTTTAAAAAAAGGGTAGCTTTTTGCGTCTGCGTAGAGCGCCCACCTCCCTTTCTGCCTCCGCTGCCGCCATGGCGCCCGTGAAAAAGCTTGTGGCGAAGGGGGGCAAAAAAAAGAAGCAGGTTCTGAAGTTCACCCTTGATTGCACCCACCCTGTAGAAGATGGAATCATGGATGCTGCCAATTTCGAGCAGTTTCTCCAAGAGAGAATCAAAGTGAATGGAAAAGCTGGGAATCTTGGTGGAGG